>CABEEJ010005952.1:0-27114 GCA_901482245.1 Timema douglasi | reverse complement strand
GGGGGGGGGGGGGGGGAGATCAAGTTAGGCGTGAAATAAATACGTATTTGTCTTAAACACAGATATGCTTTATGATATTTTTTTAAGAAGGTAATTAGAATAGTGTACAGTACATATATTCTAGTTTTAGTAAATGAAATCAATTTATCTTTAGTCTTACAAAATCGACTAATTTACAAGTGTTATCTTGCCCATGTACGTAGTTCTTCACTGTAGCTGAGTTAAAAGATAGAATGACCTCAAGTCTAGGAGTTTGGTTCAAATCTGAGTGATGCCGAATTATAATATGTGTATCATACATATGTGGTATTGTTCTGATTTCAATCTTTTAAAACAAGGGTTTCTTAACGCGGACAAATAGTTCTTAGCAAATGTGTTCCAAACTATCTTAATTTTATAAAGTACACAACATACAGTCCTCCGATTATTAATAGAGTGTTTCAAATATAAAGCCTTTTTTAACCAATGATAATTATTTGGAGGATATCAATAAAATAATCCGGAGCCCTTAGTTCAGTAGACTTACAATATTATTAACTATCTATTTGTTGACCCAAATCGGTGGCCGCATGGTCTAGCACGCTAATATTGTGTTTGAATAGATTGCCGAATACGTGAAGAACGGAGTTTGATCCCAGTCGGGTGTACTGTGGGTGGTTTTTTTCTGAATGTTTTACCACATTTCATACATGCAAATATGGTTGCGTTTCCTCTAAATAAACATTCCTAATCGATAGCACATTAATATAATAAGGCTAGTACATAGGAGTATAACCCAAACCGGTAGTAAAAAGCAGTTCTAAAAAAATCTAGATGTTAGTGCAGGGTTTATAGTATTAGCTTTTCTGTGGTAGGCTTAGTTAATTAGAAATATGTGAGCAAATACAATCTTTGTTTGGATATTTAGCACTAAACACCTCAATTTAAATATAATTATTAATTTTCCACATGGCAGATTTTTTTTTGGGGTGAAACCATTATGCCAAATGAAAATGTGTTCCCCCCACCTGTGAGCACGCAGGGAAAGGTTTCATTCTCGTCTTGTTTGATTAAGCTATTTAATGAAGATCGGGTTTTGAAAACTAATCCAGTACGCTGAGGGGAATTTTCATAAAAATTAATTCCCAGTCTTCCAGTCAACGTATACTTATTTCGTATCATACCTTCTGAATCCCTTCAAAAATCTTTGTAATATGCAGGTACCATGGATTAGCACGTGGAGTATGATAAAAAATATAAAAATATCAACTAACTAAATAGTTGAGTCTAATATATCTATATTACTCATATATTGAAATTACTTTTTATTGATTTGGAAGCTTAGTGTGTACTCTTATAGGTTAAGATTTATTGTAATAGGCGGATGAAATTTGTATATCGTTATATGAAACTATTTGGTTAAGCCCTTGGCATTGAACCAATATGCATCCCTTCACGCACAAATTCACTTCTCAGTCAAATGTCAGTGAAGATATGGAATCTCATTTCAAGAACTTAAAACTTTAGTAAATGTTGAAAATTCTTGGATGGTAAATAAAAACTTACGGGAACATCTTGTTTTGAGTACTTCAGTATATAGACCATTTTTCTGACTAAAATAAACAAGGAATCTATTGAAATTGAAGTAAAAAAGAAAGACGGAAATACAACACATTCTAAGTAGGAGGAAAGTGAACGATAGAAAGTTTCACGACACAGAAATTTATCTTCCTTCCCCTTTTTTTTTATTTTTGACGACGAGAAAACTTTTTTGATTCTCAAAGTTTTCCTTAGCTCATTTTATACTCTTTAACAATTGACAACTGTGTCAAGCTCTTAAAAGGAAATTGAGAGTTGAGGAGAGAAAACTCATTTAAAAGCTCGCATCTTCTGAAGTGTTTCACATCCGTTTCGCTTGTGTGTTTCGATGTTGGCAGTAACTATAGATTCTTAACTTCCTCTTTACTATAATAGTACTAAAAGACAACATAGAGTAGTTGTACCTTGATTTTTTTACTAGAAATATAATAGGCCCTAACTTAATTTTCACGATCTTTACAGGGGAAATGAAACTATAGAGGTTTGAAACCTTCTTTAGAGTCCTATACTCAAAAACGTATATCAATTAAACTATCAATTATGACAGTATTTGTTGGAATAATCATTCTTAGGGGAATATCAGCAACCACAAAGGTGCATTTTAAATATTCCAAATAAATTTGAGAAATTACACCTGAACAGAGGAATCAAACCCTTGATTCATGATTTAGCACACAAGTACTCTGCCCATGAACTATCCAGGAACTTAATTTTTATTAAGTTTATTTTTCAATCATTACTAATATTTTAAAACAGAGTCTGTGATGGACGTGTAAGATTTTTGACCAATTAGTAGCCATTGTAAAGAAAACCACTGGTGAATTGGGTTAACATTTTTTGCTGTTTGTATAAGAATTAATAGTACGAGTATATTGTTTCATTAATGCAATTGTTTTGAATACCGGTAATCAAAATCTCTTGGTTTGAATAAAGTATCCAGGGCTTATTTTAAAACTTTCTATAATAAATATGATGGTTACTAATCATTTTATATGGTTAACGACAAACCTTGATGTGTGACATAATTCTATACGAATGTACAATTTTAATAAATATTGCCAATTTTTAGATATTAAAACGTCTACCAAACGGAATGTTTCATAATATACTATGGGTATTACAATATTAAAAGCAAACCTTTATTGGTGCGTTTAAATATTAATTTAAATAATTTAAATTTGATCAACTTTTTTCGATTTAAAAACTTAGTTGAAAAATGTTTAATTTGTGTAAAGTTGGTGTTCATGTTTAAAATATAATATACAATATATATATATATATATATATATATGCATATATAGGCATATAGTATAATACATTTTTGTGAATACATATTATAACCGGAGTTTTCCCATAGCCTCTTTCTCATTTAAGTATTGTAAATTACTCGGTTTTTTAGTGAAACTACCAACATTGGAGGCACGTATGAGGCAAGTAAATATTTTATCTGTAGTAAGTATCTAAAATAAAATAAAATTGCACCAAGGAGCTGTAGCAATGAATAAAAAATTTAAAAATTTTATCTAAGAAACAAAAATAAAGTAAATTGAAAGAGGCACCCTTTAGTGAAAACACTATCACACCAAACAAAATAATTATATCTTGGTTTAGTACCAAACAGTATCGCAGCGCTAACGCATTAAATACAACCAACAACTTTATAATATGTTAGAAAAGAATGTCACTTACATGAGACTAATGCTTTATGTGATTTAAAAGATTCCCAAAGAAACATAAACTCATCCTCTTTCCCCTCCCGTTACTTGAATCAAGTGCCCCGCTTTGTAACCGTGAAAAGCAGCCGCAACACTTGTTTACTGCTTATGCCTTTTAGACACTGCTTCACTCACTGATGAGGTAACAAGATGATAGTACATTATATAGCTTACCTGGTTTCCAGAAAAAAAGGAGTGGAGGAACATAAAAAGTCCTGGTTCGATCCTATGAATGCTTTTTGAGTTTACGCGTAGTAAACAAAGAGACAGACAAAACAATATTTGGTCCTATTATGGTTTACATTAACAAGAAAAAATATAAACTCCATCAAAATTCGAATGTATGGACAAACTTTAGTTTGATTATATAATATGTATAATGTATATATTTATTCATTTAAATATATATTCATTTGGCTCTGAGTACATATATATAAATGAATATATATATATATATATATATTTATTTGGCTCCGGATATCGTTTATTTAACGTTGTTTTTCGAGTAAAACCTTGATTGAAGTTATTTTTAAAGAACATATCTAGTAGAGAGAAAAGGTCAAAACAATTTTTACATACGTTTGAATATTAGTTAATAGCTATGAAATAATATAATATTAGCCTTATCTATGTAAAACTGAGATAATAAGACAATTGACAGGTTAATTGTGTGTACTTTTTATTTGTTAAAGAAACACTATCCACCCTTGAAATGTGCATATGTAAAATGACTGAAAATGTACCTGAATTTATGACGCCAATGAAATCACACTCCTACGTGGAGGTATTGCTTTCAAATGAATACCATACTAAATAGTTTAAATTTACTATATATTAAATTAAAATAAATTAATTTGAAATATGATATAGTTTTCAAGGACATTTTCAGTGTGATGATCTTTCCAAGCCTCTCGTTTTCAAGGAGACCTAAAAAAAGATTATACATTAAACGTTGATATATTAGAACCGTTAATAATTTAAGATGCTAATAAGATAGCGTGATGACTTACCCATTATTGTTAAAAATAAGGTGTACAACTAAAAATATTATGTCTCGAACCGATGAGTACTTTTTGAGTTTACTGGCAACAAACAATCACACAAACATAAAATTTAACTTAAATACAGATTTTTAGTTTTATTTTATGTATATATAAATCAAATTATACTTTCAGTAATTTTTTGCCATTCCGATGCTGATTTTAACTATATTTTATAAAGCCAAACTATTGTTTTGTTAATATATTATATGGATCTTCTTTTACGTGTAAATCGCTGATCAAGTCCCAGCTGGATTCATTTGGGGGAATATCTTACATGATAAATAGCACATCCCCATTTAATGCTAACTCGGATGCAGTAATTTTAAATTACTTTACTATTTACCTTTAAATTAGCTATTTAGAAGACCCTACATTAAAATTTGCTGTCCAAACCACATATTATTTCATGGCAGGGCTGTTCCCAAGTAGTATAAACTAAATACGTTTATTTTCCTTAAAATTACAGCCTAGGAATTTATAAAGTGTAATAATTAGTTTATGATTAACAAAATAATATATATCATATTCTGAAAATTGAAAAATGACACCTGGACACGGGAATTTAACCCGGAACCTTTGGCTTAGTACGCCAATGGTCTTACCACTGAGCTAATTGTACAAGTGGCAGCATTAAGCCAACTACCGAGTCGAAGGTGGCTGCGTTATCTGATAGCTCGTGATCTTAATATATCACATATTTGTAGCCGAAGATTTACGCACGTCCATCATAGACTCTGCCTTAAAAACCATTGGCACGGGACGAATTCTGGATAGCTCAGTGGTAAGAGCATTGGCGTACTAAGCCAAAGGTTCCGGGTTCAATTCCCGTGTCCAGGTGTCATTTTTCAAATTTCAGAATATGATATCTAGATGGAATAATACTCACTAAAATGCATAAATAATAGCGTTGGCTATTTGATCAAAATAATATATGTTCTAACGGTTTTATTATTATTGTTATAGTAATACAAATAATATGGTAAAACATATTAAACAGATTAATCGAAAGTAATTTCTCATTAAATATATCAAAGTTGGTAAAAGAATGTCTCAAAACCAGTAATCAGTAAAACATCCTAGAAACAATTTGTTTCCCAAAAACCACTAAAACATTATTTTGTATCATGTAAAACAATTCCGGGATAATCATTTTAAACAAATAAGTTATTATGTGATTTTTGAAATATTCTTAGTTTCAAAACATTAGACTACCATTAAATTTAGAGCTAGAATTGAAATTACCATTTACCCTTGAGCTATGACCATCTAACATTTAAATATAAACATTGGGGGGAAATGAGCTTCGGTACGAATATAACAGTGAGCCGAGGTACAGTTTTCAATAATGTTAAATGTGGTTTAAAAATTAAACAAGGTATCGAGCTCTATTCCAATATTCAGTTGTAACATTTTAACTACGTTTAAATTAATCTATTAGATTTTCCAGGCAATAATTAGGGTAGAGAGAATATATGAGATGATAGAGGAAACAAGGTTGAGAAGGTATGGACATGTTATGAAAATGTAAAATGAAAGAATTCCAAAGAGAATAATGGAGATAAGCATGTAGGAAAAAGAGCGCAAATTAGGTCAAGAAAGAGACCCGAGGAACAGATAACAGCAAGTGTGTGAATGAAAAAAAAGAATGTAGTAATAATAAAGGAGGTATAATAGTGGAAATAAAGAGATGGATGGAGGCATTTTACCAAATTGATTTGGTCAGAGTCAGGAAACTTTTAACGATTATGACATAATTTAATTTAAATATAGCTTTGGACGAAATTCAAAACACCATTTCGGCTGTAACCCCGATTGAAGATCAACATATAGATATAAGGACACACCTAAATGTGTAAGACCCTCTTCTATTAGTTTCAGGGCATAAAATATTCATTATAATCTCTAGGGAGAACATTTTTATTACTACAAAACTTGATCTACATGAGAAAGCAAAAATCTTTGTTTATTATGTAAAAACTTTAAATTATAAATAGCTTTTCTCTAAATACAAAATATAATATTTCCAATATATTTATGAACGATCGTCAATAAAGAGTAGTTTATTCATTGCTATTACTTTATTGTTTTCATAATAAATACTAGTCTTAAAGTAATTCATGTAAATATTTAGGGTAGTGGAGAAGAACTAAACATAAATTTTTGATTTTTCACATACACTGGCCTTTGTATTTTTTTAAATCTAAATTTAAATAAATAATTATAAAGGAGATCTGGACCCTACATAATTTTAATCAAAAAATGTTTTACTTACTATCTATTTGCGTATTACTCTAAATTATATTCATTAGTCTCTAGATATATAAACAAAATTATATTAATATTACCCGCCTCGGTGGCGTAGTTGGCTAACGTGCTATTCGTGTTGAGCTCGACTGCTGAGGACGGGGAGATCGAGGTTTGAATCTCGGTCGGGTGAACTGGGGGTGGTTTTTCCTAAATGGTTTTCCACTCTCCCTCCACGCAAATGCGGGTTTACTTCCTCTAATTCAACCTTTCCAATTCCTAATCCATTAGAGTAATTAGTACTTAAAGCGTATAATCCGAACGGGTAGTAAGACACGGTGCTAAATATTATTATTATATTAATATTTTCTTAATGTATATTTATCAAATCGTAGTGTCCCTATAGGTTAAAGATTTTTATTTTATTTTTTTGAATACGCGTTTTAAAACCATACCATAACAGTTCTGTGATTTTTGTTTGCTCTGGATAGTATCCTAGTATTAAAGTGCACTAATCATATTCACTTAATACGTGGTTGTTTCTGATAGCACGACCACGGTACTTGTTTGGCCTCATATACTGTAATTTGTGTAGAGCAGCGGCAGGAATAGCTTGTGGATAGTATATTAACCACTGCAACCTATTTGGATTAATAACATAGCCAGCCCAGCATGCTTGTGGTTGCTGCATTTACCTTACCAAAAACGAGCCTGCGTGGCCCCTTCCCCTTCTAACAGCTCTCTGTCCCTGTCTCTTCACCCCTCGTAAAGTGGACCACCAAGTTTCCCTTACTAGATGATAAATTGCTTTAACCTCCGTGTGAAGCTTGATAAATTATATGCCATGGTTTGAACTCTGATGTGGTTATCCATCTGTGCATATGTGAACCGTGTGGGGCTTGCTTGGCTGGCAAATGGATTTTTTTTTAAATAAATTTTGTTTATTATATTGGTTTAAAGTGAAGAAATTAAACTGCTTGCGTTTATAGATTAAACTCTAATCAGTGAACTGGTTATGATAAACTGAATTTGTTTCTCAATTACGGTATTATTTAACATCATTAACAAACGTCAAAAAATAATTGAATTATTCTATTCATTAATTGTATTAGAAGCTGGATCTATAAACAGTTTTAATATATTATGAGACTAATTTTGTTTGGTCTTACGGTGACGAGAAGGGATAAAAAGAGGGAATATTTCCTTAATAGTCTTCCAATCTGCATCCGCACATTGTGGATACATCTCCCCTTATTCCACCCCTTATTCTAATTCCTACCCCATTAAAGTAATTAATGAATATACAGTCCAGAAGGGTAGTGAGAGATAGTTTGAAAATAAATATGTATTTTATAAAGTAAATAAGTGTTATTTTAGTTATTCTATTAATTATATTTTACTTCAAATATCAAATCAATTATCACAATTCTATTATTATTAAAAGTCAAATTTGAAGACATATTGTTAAGAAAACCATTATAGGAATCTAGCACGTAAATCATTATTTTCAATATTCCCTGTATGTGTGAGGGTTAGATAAACTGTACTACACAGCTGTAAATAAACTAAGATTACTATTATCTTCTAAAGTATTTTGAATAGGTATTTATTTGTGAATCTTGACCTAAAATTTCTTTTAACCCTTCATAGAACTTGTAAATTCCGTCAATATACAACCCATTTTGCTTTGGAAAGTTAGATATTTTGTTTTGATCACTAAAGACGCTTAATTTATAACTAAATATTCACCAAAGAGCACGTGGAAAAAAACTTTCTCGTAGTGGGATTTTGTGTTTTGAATATGCGCCATGTGTACTGAGAAGGCTTGTAGTAAATAGTTCCCATCTCTTCTTCTGCGCAAATGCAGGTACATTTATGTTTAATGTCTGGATTACTCATCTTTACAATATAAGGGTGAATCTGTAAATTGTCAGTAAGGTTTGAAGCAGTTAACTCGATTAATAACATTTACAATACATCTGCAAGAGGGTGTAATGAATACAAATTGTAACTCCTTTAATTATTAATACATTATACTCCAATAAACTACAGTATGTTGTTTCCATATTCGTACTAAATTTATCTAGTTTTTATCCATTTAAAGTAATGTCAAAAGGATAACAAACACAACAACAAAAATCTGAAAAAACTTAATAGGAAACTACTCTTAGATTGTTGTAGAAATTATCTCGATTTATTAAAAAAAACAGACAAAAGAAAGTATGAATTATAGCGTTTTCTAGTATTTACAGTTATCGACACGATTAACAGTGTCTACACTCTACTACTCCTGGATTCTTATCAAGAGGACAGGAGATTGATCCCTAACTAGAGCTTGGGACAATGGGGGAGAGAAAGGAGTTATTTTCTCTCATTCCTGTTTTCCTTCATTTATATTTAAGCGAAGGGAGTAAACAAGGTTAAGGAAAAATGGGGAAAGCTAGAATGAATTTAGTGAGGAGTTGTTTTTGAGCTATATGCAATGTTCACTACCTACTCCGTAAGGCATCTTTGTGATTAGGTATGCCTATGTGTATGTATGTGTGTGTATGTGTGCGTGTATGTATGTATGTATGTGTTTATATATGCGTGTATATATATGCATCTACGTATATTATCTAAGTATATACTTATGAGTTCATGAGGTTATTACATTTTCTTATGTTATCGTTGGTAAATATTTCATGGACTAACTATTCAAATTGCATATTACCTGAACAGGGGCTCAGAAAACTATTAAATTTTTACTTTTAAAAATAATTTATAGTAACCTAGTTAATATTTTTCCTATCTATTCAAATGATCACTTCTCACTGCACCCTATTCTATAAAATGTGGTTGAAACCATAAACCAAGATGAACTAGTTTGTAGCCACCATCAATATTAAAACTAACCAAATATTGCCTGACTTGCTTAATGTCATATACTTATTGTTGTTATCTTCTTTACAGCTAAAAGCAAAGTATTAAAATACATTATTTTACCCCTAGCTCTGAAACTGATCCAGACATTATTCCACGTTAAGATAGCAGCTACATCGCTACCATTAGTAGAAACATTTAACTGTAATGCTTAAAATGAATGGATGTTATATATCAATCGTCCCATTCTCTTTCCTACGCAGACGTTTTAATCTTTGCTTAGCTCCCATTTTAAGAGATATTTTATATAGATACATTTAAGCCTGTAGTATTATTTAGTCATTAAATGAACTAGGATCCCTTTGTGATTAACTTGAAGCAATATTAAAATAGGATGGGAAGGGTGAATGCTAGGATTAAACACGCAGTTTAGTTTTATAGATATATAATGTAGTTTTAAATAAATATAGCGACTTTTTTGTAGTTATAAAATAAAACCTTGAAACAATACTGTTTTATACACTTTGAAAACATTACTTACTCTCATATGATTATAAAATAATAAATACTTAAACATAAAAATGGAAATGTGGAGTAGGTAAATAAAATTTTATTTTTCAATTAAGACTTTTTAACGTAAACTTTCAGAATTGACTGATTATATTTGCACACATCTTTCAAAATGTCTAAGTTATGGATATATACAAGAACCCGTCCTCAGCCGTCAATTAATTAATTAATCACTGTGAAAGAGTAAGCCCCAATTCCCCCAAAGAAACATAATGGTACTGTAGCTGGAACTCAAACTAGGTACCCTTAATTCATTATAAAGATGGTCTTCCCACTGAGTTGAGTTGTTGGACGGGGTCTATATTAATATTCTATTGAAATGATACTTTCGTGCCTAGTTTTTAAATATAATTAGTTAAATTACTCACTTAATCTACCGCTCTAGTACTTGAAAGCCCATGTCACACTTACATAAGTACAAGGCCTATTTAAATCTTGAACTAGTTTAATACAGTCCACCTCATTACACCCTGTCTTTTTCAGGTCCAGTTTAATGTTATTCGCCCTTTTGCGTCTATGTTTTCCCAACGGTCTCTACCCACTGGTATTTCCAGTCAATACTCTGAACATGATTCTAGAATCTACTACTCGCATTTCATGTCCTGCTCACCGTAATTTATGAAGTTTGATTGTCCTAAAATAGTTTTATGGTGAGTACCGAGGTAGTAACTCATCATAATGCAACTTTATATTTACTAAATGTAAAATAGGAATTATTAAGCTGGATGTGGCTGATATCTTTATTATTTAACATTTCTTTATATGAACACGTTTTAGAACTACAAAAATTTAAGAAAAATATATTTATTATATATTTATTATAAATTTATCCATCAACCTATATTAAATTATTCAAAAACTAGCTGGTGTATTCTATCCGTTTTTCGCACAGGGGAATTATAAACAGGTTTTGTTATTAATTTTAGTAGATAAAATAAGAAACAGTAAGTAGTAACCAAATCTTAAACTATGTTTAAATAATAATCCATTATTGGTTTAAATTGTGATACAAAACTGAAATTTAGGCTGATTAATAAACGATATTAATATAGAGATATAATCTAAACCTTTTTTAAAAATTGATATTTATTTGGAAAGTGCTAATAAATGAGATAAAAAAGTGTCTCAACATAAATAATCGGTTATTAAAGGGCTGTGATTAAATAAATCAAAAGTATTTGGCATATTTTTTATTGCATTTAACCTGTTTAACAGTTCACCCCATTTACCTTTTTTTTACCGATTTTTACATTTTACTATATTTACACTTTTTATGGAATCTTAACTATTTTACTCTTCTTAATTAGAGAAATAACCTTTTTACGCCTTTGCCCATTTTTACTATTTTCACACCTTTAATCCTTCTTAAATCTTTTATCTTCCTTACCCTTTTCACCCCAGTTAACCTTTCAAAATTTATTTCCATTTTCACCCCAATTGTCTTTTTTGAGGATTTTTAATCTTTTAACATTTCTATATATTTTACCTCTTATTCCTTATGTTATTTTTCTGATATACTTTGAAATTTTTACATATTTTACACTTTTTATCTGATTAACTACTTTTCTGAACTCTGTCCTTATGCCTTCTTTGACATTTTAGAATTTGGACATTTGTGCTATTTTTGATTTTTTGGGCATATTGCTCTTTATGATTAAATTTACTTTCAACTAATTTCACCATTTACCTTTTTTATCTTAGGCGATAGCCATTTTGTCCCTTATTAACTTGTTTCCCTATTACGCTTTATACCCCGCTAACCTTTAACTCTTTCTTTTTTAATTGTAAGGAGATACTAAAATGTTAACGCAATAATTGTGTAATGCCATAGATTAATTAAATATAATTAAGTCTCTCAAAAAGTTTATCTTCCCTTAAACCTCTTAGGAGAAATGTTTGTACAACGTTGATATATCACCTTCATTTTAGACTCAATATGAATATTTATATTTTTTATTGGTCAAAATTTATAAATAAGGGATTGAATAGCAATGCGATGACCTGAAGTTGTGAAACATCTAATAAAATGTTAAAATTTTAACTGGAATTTGAAATTTTATTATGAAGTGTTGACCCTTGTGGACCCAAAATCGATTATTTTTATTGGTCCAAACATACAAATAAGGACATTCTTTAAAAAAACTATAAAATTTAAAACTGAAAATCAAAAGATATTTTATGTAAGTATAAAACAATTTATGCTTGTGTTTTCTAGTGTAAATTATTTCGCATCACATTTATTACGAGTTTTATGTAATTATCTCCTTTTTTAAACAAAATAGAACGAGAAAGTTCGTGCGGAATTCCGTACCTTTTATTTTCCTTTAGGTATTATTGATATTTTTTATTGGAATTAAATTTTAAGATCTTTATCTTTTTTACCCCATACACTTTTCACTCTATACACTTTTTGTTATATACGCCATGTACCCTACAAATTTTTACCCTTTTATCCTCTTACCCTTACTACTTGGCTATGAGCTTTTTACCCTTTTAACTTTTACTATTTTGTCTCTTATTACATTTTTTGGCACTTTTTCGGATTTTTTTATTTTCTAAACTTTCTTAAATTTATCTAACCCTTTTAACCTTTATACTTTTTTAGTAGTCAATGATATACATCTTCCCTTTTTTTTTCCATTTTAGTTCTTATTACGATATTTTCTCAATTATGCTCTTTTTATCTTTTTGGCATTTTGGTAATTTTTGGACATTATGCCCTTTTGGTATTTTTGCCTTCTTCGATTAAATTTACTTTTACCATTTTTTCCATTTTTTTGCCCTTTTTTCCCATTTTAACCCATTTTACATTCACTACCTGGTTTATTCCCGGATAATTAAAAAAAAAATTTTTTTTTAGCACCGTGTCTTACTACCCGTTTGGGTTATACGCTTTAAGTACTAATTACTCTAATGGATAAGAAACTGGGAAGGTTGAATTAGAGGAAGTGAACCCGCATTTGCGTGGAGGGAGAGTGGCCGGATAAATATTTAAGTTAAAAAGGGTAAAAAGCTACAAACGTTCTAAATACTATAAATAGTGTAGGGTACAACTGGTGTGGGATACAAGGGATGTAGTGTATATGAAGGGTGTTGAGTAAAAAAGGTAAAGAGTACAAAGGGTAAAGGGTAAAAAAGTGTACAGGTAAATAACTTATTAACGCATAAAAGCTATTTATTAGAAACAAATCACAACACTTAACAAAATAATATAGCATCAATAATGGGGACATAAGAACAATAGTTTGTTGTAGACATCTTCTTGTTTACTCACCATGGCAGATAAAATTCCATGGATATCAAATTACATTATAAATGGTATAAAATGTATTAAATATTTCTCTACACGTTAATTTTCCTTCGTTTTTCTGTTTTTAATCAACTAAACAAATAATCATAATATAAATTTCAAAATTATGGCTTTGAGGTTCACATGTCTTGTATTAAATTTCAGATCTCAACGTGATGCAATGTTCATGACAAACCAACTAATTCTTCATTTTATTAATATTGGTAATATTGTTTCAATAAAATATAATATGTTTAAAATAAAAATATATTTAAATGTTTTTTTAATATTATAATTTCATATTACTCGTACTCAATCATCTAAGCATATATTTTTCCTTAACAAAATTATTATATGACTTAACGACTTATAAACTAGTTTAATGTTGGACACAGGCAAGTCCAAAAATGTGTTGCTTTTAATAAAAAGGAACTTGAGTTTCACAAATAATATTATCTATACCATGATGGGAATAGAGTCAGAAACTCTATTCTCAGTTGTCAGATACTCGTCAGACTTGGTTAAAGAGTCAGAAAATAGTCCCGCCTTACGTTGAACTCAGTAGAGAGACAAATTGTGTTTCGTGATCCAAACATTTCCCCCATATTCTTCCTCCCTGCGCTTTGTGTATTACGGCTGTGAATTTCACTCAACATCCTGGCTTGGTTTTTTTTTAAATGTTGTTTTCATGTTTCCTTGGAGATTTATTTCCCTTGAACAGGAGCAAAATTAACGTACCATGACATTATAAATTGTAAAATAAAACTCCACCAAAAATGTCTCTGAAAATTGTTGTGTAGGAGCAACAATATATTTCTATAATATCATGTTGTTATTAGGATAACTTTTGCATTAGGAAGTAAATTTTTGAATTAAAAAAAATATTTATTTTAAATAAACTTAATAAAGGCATTTTTAAAACTAGCTTACTTCACCGGAAAAATATATTAATTTGTTATTCTTAATTCACCATTCGCTAAATTTATATATTTGAAAGAATCTTGTTTTGGATAAAATGTGAGCAAAAATATGATGACTAATATATTATATTGATCTTGATATATTTGTCTAAATACCAACTCGTACTATCCGTAAGCCACTTGGTCTGAATGTCAAAGGAATATAGTCTTGTTGGCTGGTAGCTGGGAATTCAGAGTTAAATTCCCAACTGTGTGTAATGAGGAAGGCATATACTCAAGTTTTTCCCACCCTACACCCACGCAATTAGAAATAAATGTACTTATAAAAAATAAATATTGATTAAAAATTCATTGTCATTATTTTGGTAGAATATTTGATTTTAATACACTTGAGAAGATTAATTAAACTAATGTAAAATAACTCTTAGCATTAGTTCACGAATGTCAATCATACTAGATATATGTCACCTTCCNCCCCTCCCTTGCCCGGGTTAGTCTGTCAGGATAGCTCACGGGGAAGGTTAGGGTCGGTGGTAAAGTAGTTGGTTGGTCTCGAAATGATACTGAATCTTCAAATTTTAGTTTATTAGTAGCACTACGAAACAATACAAAACTTGTAACTAAATCAACAGTGTGATTTTTAAAATATTTCCGGTTTTGTAAAAATAAGGCATTAGTAAACTTCCCATGAATTAATTTCCACCCAAAAAGCCAGTATAAGTTTAGTGTTAATTACACTCTTAATCATTCCTGAGATACTCATTTGGAACAAAATCGTTAAAGCCATTTTTTTTAAACATACTTATTTCTTTAAAAGTCTTCAGTAAACTACCCATAAATTAGCTTTTACTACAAAAACAAGTAAAGAGTATAAAGAGTATTATTTATAAACACTTATAATATAACCCTTTAGAAACAAATCACTATAGCAGTTTGTAAAAATTGAAAGTTTTTAAAAATCAGTCACATTTAATCTAACCACAAGTGATTTTATCCCCAAAACTAGAATACGGTATTATTTTCTAAGTCAAAAACTTCCAAGATAACCATATAAAGCCATGTGTAAAACATTTCAAGTTTTTGAAAATCATTCATCAATAAAATGCCCATAAGTGAGTTTTGACCCCTAAAAACAAGTTAACAAAGTAATTTTTCATACCACACAGTTCCCAGATATACATTTAAAACAAAATCGCAGGATATATTTACGAAATACTTTGAATTTTCTGAATTTTCCCATCATTAATATACAATTCAATGAATTTTCGCCCAAAAACTAATAATACAATGCTATTGGTCATGTCAAACAAATCTTAGATATGTATTTTAATGAAAATTGTTAAATCCATTTTTTTATTTAATAAAAAAATAAATTCAGTTATCTACTCTTAATTTGACTAATAGGATAAAAATAAAAATATAAGTCCTTAGGTATTTCCCTATTAAAATTAAATAAAAAGTTTGAACAAAATCCATCCAACCATTTCGAATCCGTGGCCAGGAACACACAGACAGACATAGGGACAAACAGAATTATTGTAGAATCAATTTTTTGAATTCGTGTTTACATAAAACGTAAATATACATCACAATCTCGAGACAGATATTTTCAAAATCCCAATACTTTCTCTTGATTTTAGATAGTAAAAATTGTATATTTGTGATTGTGAAATTATTGGTTTGAAAAATGTTTACTGATGATCGATAGTTTTAAATTGGAAACATTTTAAAAACGACTATAACTATTTGGTTCAAAGTGGGTATCTGTGTTGTTTTAAACTATATACATTAATTTATATAGCTAAACAATTTCACTTCATTGTGATTTACTGATATTTGATTTTGAAATAATTTCATTTAAAAAAATATTTTTAGTGATTCATACCAAAATTGGTATGTTGATACTATTTTCATGATAAATAAGATCCTGATCTTCTCAAGTTTTCTCTAGCACCACATTTCTAAACATTCCCAGTATTTATTTTGTATCATTCTGATGATCAAAGTTTTTCTCCGCATATTGCGGTGCTCCAGATGTAGCATTTCATCAGTTTTTCACTAAGTTCCAAACTCAACATTTCTGGTCAGCAGTAACCTATTCGTGTTGAAAGCTTTCTTAGCCATGGAGATCCACAACAACATTTCCTTGGTGCAGTGGGTATGCTTTGTCAGCAGACTTCCCAGGAACTCGAACTGCGTGATGCTTTCCAAATCCTGGTTTCCAATTTTAATTTTCAGTGAATCTTCAGTTTTTTAAATATCCATCATTTTTTTCTTATCAATCTTGATCTCCATTCAATATCTTATCCCTTTAGCCACTCGCTGGTTCATCATTTTCTGCAACTCCTCTTCACTTTTGGCCAGCAATACTAGAACATCTCCATGTTTTATTGTGTTAATGACGCGTCCTTCTATTCTTAAATTGCCACGTACCGCAAGGCTCTCCCTGAACACCCACTCGGCATACAAGTTGAATAGACTGTGTGACAAATATCATCATTGCCTCACTTCTATTACTATCTGCGCTGTTGGTTTCTCTGTATTTCAGCATCACCTTCATTCTCTGTCCTAGGTGCAGTTTTTCCATCAGATTTCTGTCCCTCCAGTTGATGACGATATTATTAAGTATTTCTATAAGTTTCCTCCACTTCACTCTATCGAACACTTTTTTTTCCAGTCGTTTAAACCATAGTAGACTTCTTCTTGACTTTCAGCACTAATTCTGAATTTAATCTCAGCATCCCAATGGCATCTCTTGATCCTTTTTCGAAACCAAAGTGGTCTTCTTCCATTTTACTTTCTACTTTCTGTTCAAATCACCTGTTAAGTTTTGTTTCCACGATCTTCCCCAGATGAGAAGTGAGGCTGATGGTCCTGTGGTCACTGCCCTTCTGGCTTGTTTCTTTTTCTTTAGGGCCACCACAGATATACCTTGATAAAGTTTTGACGAGTTAGACGTACCCTTTATTTATATAGTTATGTATATACTATTTTTCAATATTATTATATCATCACAGTAATTAAAAATTAGTTTAATATAGGGCCTATGTTGCTTGGTTAACATTACATATCAGAATACTGTCGTTAAGTTAGTTTACCAATTTAACAGAATGATAAGCTTTTATTAAAAAATAAGAGCTATACTCGTAAATAGAAACCATAACCAAACAATGGTACACTCACGCCTCCTTACACTGGACTCACTGTTAGCACATCTAACTACATATCCCAGGCAATATATATAGCCCTAACTTTATGTTTGTTATTAATTGCAGTTTATCTACACTGGTAGACACTTGGGCTAAGGTATATTCTTGGGATGTCTCTTTTAACAGTAACGGAAAAGTCGGAACTAAATTCCAGTCAGGTGGACTGAGGTGTTTTTATTTTACTAATAGTTTTCCCGCTTTCTCTTTATAAAAATGCTACCATACTTTCCATAAGTTCTACTTTTTTATTCCTGTACTTCTAGTGTTTTACATGTAGCCAAAGGGTGACCTGGCGGTCTAGGGGTAAGGTGTCAGACTTCTGTGCTGGCGGCTGGGGTTAAATGATCGGTCCCGGCACAGATTTATCTGATTATCAAATCCTTCCTTCCCCTCTGACAAGACATCTTGTGAATGCGGGGAATGCCAGGCCTCCCCCGTGGTTCGGATTCCACGTTAAGCTGTAGGTCCTTCATTTCATCTCACAATCACCATACCATTACACATTAGCGTAAGTGCGTATAACCTGAACGGGTAGTAAGACGCGGTGCTAATAATAATAATAATAATATATATAGCCAACCCCATTTTGTAGTAGTCAGTGCACGTGGCTACCAGAATAGGGATCCCGGTTTATATTCCCAGCTTGTACTGCACCTTGTGTATTATTCTCGAAAGGGGTACTACCCCAACTGTTACCAGGATTTTGCTAGTTAGTCCTAAGTTAGGTTTAAGAGTTTCTACTGGTTCCACACCCTTATACTCATTATCATCATATTATCTTATTTCATAGAGATATGTAAAGAGCCTCCACGGAAAGGATGTACGATTAGTACATTCGTGTGTCCCCTAGGCAACGGTACATTAGTATTGGCTAATATTTCCACTACTGGGTTGCGAATAATGAATTCCAGACGCGCAATAGTATTAATATATTAGTGTAATATACCGTATGTGGATAGATGGGACGAGTAGCAAGACTGTGTGTGTAAAAATAATAATTTAAATTGTTTAAAAAACGCTATTTGTGTGAAGTTTAATATCTTAAGTTATGTATTTTCACAGTTCACCACTAAGTGTATGGGATAAATACCTACTAGACATTATGTTCCAGTCAATCATGGCAAACGTTTCTATAACTTAATATTCTCACCATCAAGTTTCTATAAATTTGCCCAAACTAGAGAGATGTTAAACCACACTTCTCAGAAACTCCCTGTTCAATGAAGTAAGATTAATTGCAGAAATCATTGGCATTTCAAAGCCCCAAGTCAACTTCTAGCCCTGCTAAAGAAGGGTGTTATATGGTGCCTTAGAGTATTTCCAAAGAAACCCGAGGAGCGTAGCAGAACAGAGTTTACAGGAAGCATTCAAACCTCTTTGAATAGATGAATAGTTTACTTTATATAGACTTTCACAAAGAATAAAGCTTAAATAACGCGAAACTCATTTTTAGAGAACATAATTCATTTATTAGTTTTCATATTTAAGACTGTAATTTTTTAGTTTGTTATTACTTTTAGGTAAAACCGTATTTAATATAATTTTAATTTAAAACATTATATATATTTATATGAGATTGTGAGCCACAAAGTATAAGCCTATTAAAATAACCAATAATAATAGTATATCGTAAAAAAAGGTACTGAGATTTTTGTAATAAAATCAAATGTTATGGGTTGTTTCGTGCACTAAACGTCAGACTCACTTAGCCTTTGGTTTTGACCAAAATGAGATAAGGGTTCGAATTTCAGTTGGGTGAGTTGAGGATGATTTCATGTAAAATTGGCTACATTTTCTAGATATTATAACTTTCCCACCCCTACAGCGCTAGTGTGGTTAGATGCGGATTGATTGGGTGGGTAGTGATAGTAAAAAAAAAAGTTAAGATATATAAAATTTCTTTTTTCTTAAATTTTTCTAAATATTATTAAAAAGTATAGATTATTTATTGAGTGTTTTAAGGAGTTAACACACATATCACTTAAGTGTCGTTGACGAAGATGTATATTTTAGAGCCCTTGCTGTGAAAACTGAGAGTAACTTCTCAAATGTAGCCATCACTCGGATTTCTCCATAATTTTCCGATACTAATGTTGGTAGATTCACTTCCTTTTATTGTAATATAGAAGTAAAACTTGTCTTAAACTTACAACAACAAAAAATAAATTTACAATAAGTCTCCAAAATAGGTGGTTTATGTTTTAAGGCATCTAAGACTCTAAGGCCTCAATATTTTATGGTATAAGGTAATTTATCAGTGTTTTGTTTTATAAGCCATCATTGTCACAATATACTGGACGACCAGTGACGGGGAAATCAAATTTCTAGATAAGGTCAGGTTTACTGAGGATGGTTTTCCAGAATGGTTTCCTAATCTCCCTCCACAATGATGAGGTTAAATTTCATATAAACTACACTATGCTAACCTCTACCCCATTAGTAATAATATGCGAATATATAGAACAGTCAGACGTGGCCCACAAAAAAAACTGCTGAGAAATGGAAAAATAAATATAAATATTCAAGATATACACTCTTCTTCTTAGAGAATAATAGTAAAATTAATGGTTTAAAGCAAGTCCGACGAGCATGCGTATCCAAAGCGACCTGCGTGTTAATTTCTTGGCAGGCTTCCTTCACCGTTTTACCAAGCGTTTGCTAGTCCTTTTCTCGCCCCCAACTACGTTTCTTCTTTACCACGAGTAATAGACTAATCATGATATATTTGGGTACGACTAACTATTATATAAATCTATATCTAAAAAATGCTTTTAACTATTTAGTTAAAGATAGATTGGACAGGTATAAAACAGTATAATTTTGATGGGAGTAATATTTATAAGCCACAAACATAACAACATTTTACTACGTTATTAATGTTATTTTATACTCTAGCTATTGGTAATATATGTTTTATATATATAAAATATGTATAGTATATATATTATACATTTTTAATATTATATCTATAATATATATTGCTATTGGTATTATATATTTCCAGCTTTGTTGTTTATAAGTTTACAAACCCTTTTTTCATCCTTTAAGTATTTGTATGTTAATAAAAATTATAGATAAACTCTAGATAAATCTTAAATTTCAACAAGTTTTTTATACCACGTCTTATTATTCGCTTAGGTTATACGCCTATATACTAATTATCAAGCTAATGGGTTAGGGATGAAAAGGCTCAATTTAGAGGAAATGTACCAAGATTTGCGAGGAGAGAGTGTAATACTATCTAGGGAAAACCACCCTCCTCAATACAACCAACCGGTAAATAACAACGAAAACCCCGTCAATGGTAGTCCCGTTAATTGCAAGAGTGACTCCTTTAACCATGCAGCCCCCAAAGCGGTTTTCAGCTAGTTTCAGCTTGTTATAAAAGAGTTTAGTAAAAATTCCAAAACAGTATTTGTCGTTTATGAGGGGCACTGTGAACAATTATTTTCTCAAAGCTTTTATTTTTTTACTTGATATTTTTATTTAGGCCTCTCTTTTAGTAATTATTTCTTGATAGTTAAAAAATCACTGTTTAGTAAAAGAGTAATTAAATTTTTTTAAATCTTTTGTAAAATGAGCTCCAATACTCTCAGACTTATTTGCAAGGAGTAAACTATAAAGAATCAAACTAGACAAACGTAAGTGGCGATAAATTGATTGATTTGTTTTATAAACCACCCACCTCGTTGGCGTAATTGTCTAACGCGCTTGTCGTGTTGAGCTCAACTGCTGAGGACGGGGATATCAAGGTTCGAATCTCGGTCGGGTGAACTGGGGGAGGTTTTTCATCAATGGTTTTCCACTCTCCCTCCACGCAAATGCGGGTTCACTTCCTCTAATTCAACCTTCCCAATTCCTAATCCATTAGCGTAATTAGTACTTAAGGCGTATAGCCCGAACGGGTAGTAAGACGCGGTGCTAAATATATAAATATTAATTCTATCAACCACTCTTCCTTCCGATTTTTGAAACTCATGTAAACCTAACATTTTCCACGGCGCTGTCAATCATACCCCGAAACCAATTTTCCTAATGTTCTTGGTACAAGGTTGAGATGACGTAGTGTAGCGTACATTCCATGTTAATTTCTGCCACAATAGCCGCAAACAAGACGCAGATACATATATAAATACACTGCCTTATACAGGTTGTTTCCAATATAGGTACATTAATCTACAGGATTGTGTTGAGGAGCAAAAGAATGTCTAAAATATTCAATGATCTTAGGTCTGGAAATCAATTATTTAAAAATAAAAATCTCTTCGTGAGAAGTGTTTAAGGGAGAATGAAAGTGTAATAAGCTGACGAATGAAATAAATTAAAATCATTAAGTTAAATTTAGCATTACCTTTTAACAACCAAACTCAAATTTAAAAGGTAAACTTTTTTAAGAAAATAAATAATTTTACGCCATACTATCCATCTGAACTATCATATTTACACTAATCGAGTGAGGTCAAGGAAGCAAGAATATGTAAAGGGTCTAGGCGTATTTGCGTAAATAGAGAGTGGGTAATAAACTTTATAGAGTTAATCACTTCAAAAGTAAGGAATTCATACCCAAACCTCTACATCGCTGTAAACCAAATAGACTGAAATTTTTCTTAGAATGTCCACTGGCGTGTATAAGTAAAAAATTAGAATGCACAGTTGGTTTTCATATCGTGGCTATCCTATTATTAATATAAAAATAAAGTTTTAATAAAAACTAATAATAATTAGAAAAGAGGAATAACCCATATTTCAAAACAAAACATCATTATCAGTAAGTAAATAAATTATATTAAAATTGACATATTTGTAGTATTATTGTAAGTTTTGTTGGTGCCTTTACACAATAGGTTCATTAACGCTGTTTACCAAAATTTATGAATATACTCTAATAAAATCCTCATAGGGTACAAAATAGAAATAAAATACTTGCTAAAAATAACAAGAGTATGCACTAGAATAAATGTACTATATAAATATATTACAGTATAATAAAATCATTAAAACTAATCTCAATATGAGATGATATCCAAGTGAGCTTCTCTATAAGAGGGAGACTCACAGGAATTTTAAAGAGTCGCCTGACATATAAATATGAGTTAACATAATTATCGCTCCATCTGCACTGTCACGAAACAAATAAAGAAGTTCAGAATTAAAGGAAAGAACAAGGCAAATACACTTGCGGGACTCATCCAAAATATGGTACACACTAAGGGAAAGCATCGTAAAGTTTACCCAATAGAAGTGGTTCCTCTATCAATAAAAATACATTGGTCAGAAATGTATAGCCGAAGATGACCTCTCTTTTAGACTTTCTTATAAAAGAGGGCGACATAATAGTACGTTTAAAGAAAAGTTTATATGTGTAAGTGTTAATAAAAAATATCGTGGTATTCAATTATTTATCTTTCAAGAATCTTAATCTTTTCTCAAATATTTAAGAAAGTTACCTTTATAAATATATAAAATCTAATCAGAATAATAAAATATTAACTTGATGTTTATTTATGTGAATCACATTTAACCTCATTTATTTACGATTGTACATATGAATTTTGACTTTCTCTCGACAATTCGCAGAGAAAAATATTGTGATCGTCATAAATATCGAACTCGAGATTTTGATAATTATCGACGTTTCATGATCCCCTAAAAAACAAAAAAAAATTGTTTTAGCGATATCGTATGTTCGTCTTTTCCTCAGGCTAGAGCCCAAACTATTTTATCGATTGGCTAAAAAGTGGTATCTGAAGTTTTCATAAGGTCCCGCCCATGGGAGTTTTGTAATTAGATATTTAACCATAAATTTAAAGGTAGTTTACAGAACGGCAAAAAGAGAAATAATCTATTTTATTAAAACTCGCTCTAACGATTATGATTATAATTTAAAAATTAACAATGTTTATCATCAAAAACAAGATAGAAATTCTTATTTTCTCATGAAAGATAATTTGAGCTACCTTACAATGAGGAAATGTTATTATTTTCATAATTTCTCTGCAACTATTTGATATATTAAATAGCTTATCATTGTAAAGTAGTAGTATTAAAAAATATAACAAACTTTTATAGGAAATATATATTTTTTAATCAAAAATGTATGACCTATAAGAAAAAATATCTTTACTTTTTATTTCAGGTCTGAAAATGAATTTGATTCTTTTACTCGTTGGTGGATATAGAAGTTTCTCTTTTTTCACTTTTTATTCAAGATTATTCCTAGTTCTCAGTACCATAGAGTAAAGTAACATTGTAAGTTACTTTATTTATGATATTTAGTTTAGTATCTCTACAACACTATATAGACCTATTATCTCGTTTCACAAGTCTTATGAGTTTATTTGTATGACAGGAGAGTGGGAAACAACACACTACATCCTGTCTGTATTCAATCACCGACCTTCGTGCTACCAGCTAACCATTTATTTAAAAAAAAACAATCTTACAATATCCGATTGGAATATGAGATTTAACCTTCACTTTACATCCTCGCAACGAATTCCTACAAGCCATTTTTAGGGAATGGACCAAATACCCTAAGTTGTAGAGGTTTTTAAAAATCACGTTTATAGAAATAACTAATTAAAGATTAAATAATAATTTTCTGACAATGTAATACTATTTTTTAAACTATTTAAAAATAAATGGTTCAGGTTTTATAACACGTAAATACACAAACGTGGTGGATCCTATCTCGACTTCCCACTAAATCACAGGTGGCAGCGTCCTTATATGTTATGTAATGAAAAATAACATATTTAAATAATAACGTACAAACCACAAATAAGAAATTTAAAACTGACTGCCTAGGAGGTAGAAGAGGACATGGGGGAAAAAACTATAACTAAAATAATTTTCCAAACTAATAGCACATAACAAACAATTTTCTGATAAATGTGTAAATTCAATTTATAAGCCGCTAGATAAAAAATCATGTAATTGGGTTAAAATTCTGAAATGGTGATCTAAATTGGTTTTCCATTTGCTATTGTGCAGTTGCATAATTGCTAAACTTTTATATTTACCCCCATACCTTAAATTTAGTCATTAATAGATTTTGTGTTGAACGTAGATTTTGAATATAAATAGATTTAATGATTGGAGTGAAAAAGAAGTTAAAGATGAAACATTATTTCACTAATGTTGGCCAACCTTTTAGTCTTTAACATAAATGAATATCATAGCTTACACAATCACATGTCTGATACAATCGAAAAGTGAGTAGTTTATCTTATTCCTAAATTAATTGTCTCTTATTCAATTCTAGTCACGAAAGAAAATTGGGAAATTGGAACTTCATTTTTCACAGAGGATAAATAACAGCCATAGGACTGGGTTTTGCGTCTATTCTAGAACCAAGTTAGTTTGTAAGCTATGTACTTGTAATTGTTTCAGAAATACAATGTTAAATACCCTTATATAATATATATATATATTTATGTGCATTGGAATGCAGCATCTTGGAGAGCCAGCATTGCACATTATAGATAAACATGTTCTAGCATATTTATATTAATGTTTGCATTTAGGACGCATCGTGCTATAAACGTAGCTTGTAAGTCTATTTATAATGAAATAGGAACTAATAGTTTATTAACTCTTTTAGCAGCACTATAAGACCAATAAAATTACGTTGTTTATTGTTTTTAATTTAACAACACTTTCGCCTCAGTTTTACTTCCAGGATGATGATGTTGAAAGAGCTCCCATCAATAAAATCTATATGAAATATAAAATAATTGACGTTAATATTTCCTTAGGATATTTTTAAAATGTATATATATATATATATATATTTATATTTAAGAAAACAGTTTCAATTTACTTAATTGTTACATGTCTGTATTAACTTTCTAAACTGAATAAACATTTATTCGAGTTATTACTATTTACTCTTATTTATTTTTCACAACTTTATATTTAAGATTTTAACTTTCAATTCTTAAATTGTTTTAACATATATTTATTAACTTACTCCACTTGTTTTACTAGAACATTTGTGCTTTTAATTCTAATTATTGTCAAACAAATGTAATTCTATTTTATTGTCCTGCACCGTATATTGACTTTCAAAGCTGCCTTTGTGAATAGGAGTAGACATTTTGAAACACTCTGTGTATAAACAATATAGCGTCTTTATCTAACAATAAGAGTGGGTGTTGAGTCATATAAGACTAGCTCTTTGTCTCAAGAAGGTTATACTTGGCTTCCTTCACTCCTGCATCCCCACCCCTCATCTCTTGACTAAATCTTAAATGGGAAAGTTTCTTGGATATGCTGCCAACCTCAGTGAAACCTATTCCAATCAAATGAAATACTTCCCTTCAGCTATGTAGGGGTTTGACGAAACGTATTTCCAGTTTCTGGGAAACTTATCCTACTAGTAAGAATGTCAAGAAGGTTCCAGCTTGTCGACTCTAAAGTTCCAAACAACATATAAGTATTTTAATTTTGCGTTCGTTTATGTGGAATTAGTAGAGATAGTTTGGTTAAAAGAGTTATCTGTGTTGGTATTTGTGATCGTAGATTTAAATTTATAAAGATATTTATGTGTTATTAAAAATTGTATGCACAGCTTAATTTCAATGGTATGTTATAATTTGCTGCAGGGGATGGACAATAAATAACTCCTTCCTTCTTGTCATGAAGGTGGTGCAAGAAAGGACAGTTTGATAAAATAAAATCCAGTATTTACTGAGTGATGCGAGCAATTGACCACATTGTTTTAAGGTGCAGGAAGAAGATATTTAGATACATTCTTGTGAGATTTAAGTTTCAGGAGACAAACAATAGGCTACATAATTGTCAGGTATATTTTGAAGGCAGGCAGAACAATTTCTGCATTATTCTAAGGTAGGATATATATTTAAGGAGATGGACAATAGGCTACATTCTAGTCAAATATAATTTTTTGGGAGGTGAACAAATTTCTATATTATGTTAAGGTATGTATTTCAGATGGTAGATAATTTTATACTTTCTTGTGAGGTATATGTTTAAGGAGATGGATAACAGGCTATATTTTAACTAGGTGTATGCTGAAGGTGAGAAGACAGTTTTAATATAATCTTCTAAGGTTGACCTACATATTTTAAGAAACATAAAATTAAATATATTTTTGTCAGGTATTATTTGAAGAGGGTAGCCATTTGGCTACATTTTATTCAGGCTCATTTGCTAGTATAAGATAAGAAAGGTAAAACATTAATTTAGGCTGGTCACTATATGAATTAAAAGTATCATGGCATCTGTTCATATGTGAATCCAAAGATAAATTACAAACTAAAGCACAGTTACCTGTTTAAGTAGTATTGTTTGTTATTTCGTGATAATTTTAGTAAAATATAAAAAGTGTTTCTTGTAAAATACAAATTACAGGTAACGTTCATCATGCTCGTTTAAAATATGACTTCATTTATATACGAATATATTAGGACCAATCAATGACTACTCCAATTAAAAGGCATCTTTGAATAATTTATAGAGTTTGACTGGATACATTGACAGGAATAATCTGTTTTAGTGAAAACCATATCCTTTTAGAAAGGTATTTGTCTTTATTTGTGTATTTTATTCATCGGCTGAGCCTAATAGGCTGTGGTAAACTTTATCATACTAATATTATAAAGAGGAAAGGTTTGATTTTTTGTTTGTTTGTTTGTTTGTAATGAATAGGCTCCGAAACTA
>CABEEJ010005951.1:0-43247 GCA_901482245.1 Timema douglasi | reverse complement strand
ATATATATATATATATACAAGCAGTTTATTATATTTGACTAGATTTAAAATATATATATATATATATGTATATACAAACAGTTTATTATAATTGACTAGAATTAAGTTATATACAAACAACTAATTGACTAGAAAAAAAATCAGGTAAGTGGAGTATTTTAATGGCAAATAAAAACATATAAAAAAGTAACCCAGGTGCATAAAAAACAATAAGAAATATGCTTTTCATGCAAAAAAATATGAAAAAATTTCAAATCTTTGAAAAATGGTATGTCAGTGGAACTGTCTATAGTGAAATAAACAAAGATGATTATTCAGCCCATCTAAATGATCAACTTCTATTCGTGGTGAGTGCGTTTATAAGGATTCTGATACACAAACGGCAACGTATTAAAATCATCGGTTATCCGACATTTGGTGTACATGGGCCGGTAGACATTAGTCTGCGAAACGGTACATACAGTCACAAGACCATTTATTACTATTTTGTGCGGTATCTGTATGTATCTTTCCGCAGCCTGCTTAGTTACCATCGCTTTCAAAACATTAAAATTATCGTCGTTCCAGTTGCCATAGTTTATGGTTATCCCGCGAACCTTGCACACCGTTTTTGTTTTGGCAGGATCGCCACCAACACAAAATCGGTACGCGTAATTCTTGGAACCACCAGATACAAAGGTGCTAATGTAGCTTCCCGGACCGTAATCCTGAAGTTCATCAGTGTGGTCACCTAAAAAGTCTCCGGTTGGTGGACTCCAATCGCCTTGCCGTTCGGTGAATAGAACGGTATCTGTATCATGATACAAAACAGAGTCCCCCAATTGTTTAAGGATGCTGTATAGGTGCAGCCTAGCCATAGCAGTCGTGTAGCATGCCACCGCCACACTCGTGTTAGGGTTAGGGCGCAACGCGTCACGCGCATCCTTGTAATTGAGGAACATAACCTCATCATTTACATCAATGACGGTGTCCACGGTGATGTACGGATACGTCAGGTACTTGTGGATGCCCTGATAGTCGTTAACAATGGCTACGTGTGGTAAATCGAGTCTTTGTCCAAACTTTCCCCATAGTGTGTTTAAAAAAAGTTTAGCCAGAGTGCGGAGACCAGGGTTTTTACAAACAGAGCCAAAATCGAGTTTTACCCCTTCCTTTTCCTCATAATTTTGAATATAAGCTAACTTTTCCTCTTGTGAGGTACACCACTCTGACCATCCGCTGGCTTCTTGTTTAATTTTCAAAAAAGTATCAATGTACCTGTGAAACAATCCTCCAGAACGTGTCTGATGGTCATAAACAGATACATTGTACTCCCACACTTCGTCTACTGCTTCAACGGTGTAGCCTTTCTACACGGCTTTCCGGATCTCGTCAATCACCCAGACGCCTGTCAACCAGCAATCTTTTTGGTCGTTGTGCTGACACGCGCCTTGGTTTTTCTTCTCCCCGCATTTCTTGCACAAGGTGAACATTGTCGTGCATCCATGTAGGCAATACGGGCATGAATAAATCTCACGGAGGCGTCAGTATAACTTTGGCTATGCCTTCTACTTGATCTGTAGATGGACAATTTGGTTCCAAGTGAATTTTGGGGTGGCTAACTGGGTATTTTTTGTACTTGCAAACGTAAGGATACAACGAACACACATCCAAGTACTTGATCTTCTCTCCACAAGAAAGGACTGCTTCGTGGAAGAGCTTGATACAATTTGTACGCCCGCCAAAGAATGCATCCCTGGGGATGTGGGGCTCCTTAGTATACACCTCGTGCCGGAGTACAAATTGTTTCAAGTCCTTGTCCGTGCGTTCCATCGCATTAAACATACACTCCCACATCTCTACGACCGTGTAGCCGGCATTCTTAAACTTTTCCAAACAAACCATGATCACTTCATAACGCGTCGCCATGGTTTCGTGGGGTCTATTTTTGATAGGGGTTGTCCTGTCAGGGTAACAGAGAGGGCACCCGTGCCAATAACAGCCCCAGAACTGGAAGACGGTGGGGGTATCTCCAACTTTAACAAAACCGTCTACACGCTGCCTTAACACATATTCCTCCCGTTCGCTACCCGCATGAAGAATAGAAACACCGCATTGATGAGCCTCCCAGCAGAGCCATTGTACAGCGATGTGCGACTGTTTGTCTGCGCACCGATAGCCACCGTTAGGGATAATACCGATAGTATTCTCCTTAAGATGACTTCGGCGGTAAATCAACATGGCCGCTCCAGCTATCGTACACATCTCTCTGAAACGATCCACCTTTGCTTTCTCCATGAGCATCTCTCTAAACTTCAGGCAGGCCTTCCGTAGGATCTCTACATTTCTCACACAAAACAGTTCCAACTCGCGTTTAAAATCAAAGAAATAATTTTCTTTGACCAACGCGTCATACTTTTATCAAAGTGCTCCTTTCCCTCGACTGACATATCGCCGAAACCGTAGTCCTCCTTTAGCGGCAAGGGACCCCTATACCCTGCGTTTTATTTTTGTTGAAAAAAGGGGGGAAATGTCCCTTGGCCAAAGACTCGTCAGAGCCAAACATTTTGGACAATTTGGACAACGACATCGGGAGAAAGTTAAGCGAGTCAATAAAGTGGAGTGGGCCGTAACTCATGGACATGATATTCCCACCATTCATTATAAGTTCTGGAGTCCATTTTCTTACCTCCATAATATATCTTAAAATAAAATTTCCCTCATAGGATTTTACATTATTGCCGAGGAGGGTGATATCCTTAAATTTTGAAGCTTTAATTTGTTCTATAAATCCAAAAAATTGGACCATTGTGGTTTCACCCTTGAATATGCGAGTCCTATCACCCCCACATTCTGTGAAATGGTGGTCATTTGCATCTATATGTACGCAGGCCTTGCAACATGTCTGCACGACACATATGCTAGGTTCGTACAAGTACATGCTGGCCGCACCTGGAAGAAGAGTTTCTTGTCTGCATTCAAAATCATAGAACACAAACATGAAATTGCTCGTTTCCAGTGACGGCTTGGATGGGGCCTGCTTCATATAGCAGAAATGACCAAAAGGACGATGGGTCTCGCATACTCTACAAAAAGTCTCATAACACCTATGTGAATAATTTGATTTTCCCAAACTGAGAAATTGCCCGCATAGCTCGCAAACATTTTTGACATCACAAACCAACCTGTGACCTCTGCAAAAACCAGGACGTTTATGGTTATCAAAACATGTCTGGTTTGTGAACCAACGCCTGCAGTCTTTACAGACCACAGATCGGCCTCCACTACAAGCCCGCTTTATCGAGGAAATTTTGCACGCGGACTCGCACTTGTGTGAATTCTTACTTCTTAACGGCACATGGCACTCACGGCAAAAGTACGAGCACTTAAATGCGGCTGTCAAGGATGTTATGACATCAAAATGGTTTTGCTTGTCGTAGTGAAAATATAAATCAAGGTAGCCCTTAAAGGAATGCTCGGAGGGAGTAGGGCCCCTCATATAAGACCTGTCTCCCTTAACGTTTCCTGAACACGGTGATTTTATATTCGGAGAGGTATGTTTGAAATTGTTTAAGTCCAGTTATTCCAACAACTTTAAAAATATTCACACGGGTAACACGGCATAGTTCCTCTGCTTTGAGTTTTTTAATATTAAGACCCCATTTGATTTGTCTAAAGGTTTTCACATTCATGCATCCTTGTTCTCTTTTATTATCACATTCATCTTTGACGATAACCCATGCACAGGCAAGGAAAAGTATGTCGTCATTTGAATCGTAATGATCCCTTTGTTTTTACATCTATATGTGCTAGCGGGAGAGAGTTTTTATCACAATAGCGTGCACTCCCGTAAGGCTCCTTAAAATGGCAGAGTTTAACGTACAGTGGTGCTGTACTAAAAAACAAAGTATTACTTTGCAACACGCGACTTACGTTATCAAGCATGGCTCGAGCGTCTAACTGGTCTGCTCACCTAAATGAGACATACAAAGGGCTCAGCGTAGAGTCCGTGCGCTTCAAAAGCAAGTCAACGTGGTCATCGGCACTAACGCCATGGTCCTGCAGCCGATTGAGCAAATTAGTAATTTGTTCTTCAAGCCAGCTTAATGCCTCACGATCGCTTGCTGGTGCACCAAGATGTATGGTAATTTCTCTACCAGTATAAAAGAAACGCCTCAATTGCTTAATCCTCCCTTCGACGATCCGAAGAGTGATGCCATTTGACAGGGTCCCGCCTACCTGATTTACCGGGCCACTAAATCCCAGTTGAGGGGCTGAAGACGGTCCCGCTGTCGCCACCGCCATGATCTATCTCGCCACATTCGGGGTTCGAGCACTGTCTCCCAGGATCACCGGCGGTGCTCCTGAAGTGTGGTGAGGTTGGACTAGTAGCCAGCGGTGGTGGGAGGACCGTCCCTTCATTTCCGGTCTCCAATTCAACTATAGCACACACAGTCACATGTCAAATTAAGCAGTGTTACAAACATGCGAGTATTTTTTTTTACCTTTAAAATGTATAATACTTTCGGTATTAATATAATATGTTACATTTTTTCTCTAAACATAATTGCTTTAGCTGATAACCAATATTCACCGAAGTGAGTCAGAATTTTCTTGTAGGGAGAGTGAAAACACTTGCCTAGTTTACCCTAACAAGATTCGAACTTCAAACTCATCTCTTTAAAATGTATAATACTTTTGGTATTAATATGATATGTCACGTTTTTTCCTAAACATAATTGCTTTAGCTGAAACCAACATTTACAGAATTGACTCAACATCCTTGCGGAGGGAGAGTGAATAAAATGCCTTTAGTTTATCCTGGTAAGATTTGAAACTCAAACTCATCTCTTTAAAATGTATTATACTTTCGGTATTAATATAATATGTTACATTTTTCCTAAACATAATTGCTTTAATTTAAACCAACCTTCACAAAAGTGAGTCAGCATTTGCGTGGAGGGGGAGTGAAAAAAATGGCCCTAGTTTACCCTGTTAAGATTTGAACCTCAAAATCTTCCGTCCGTGACCGTTTGGCTCTACACGAAACAAACTCTTTAGCCAACCACACCGCGGGATAAATTATTTTAGAAACAAGTGTTTTATTAAATAAAATTTTAGCGTGCGAAACTATATTTTGTCTGCATAATAAATAACATTTACACAAAGCAAATTAGTCACTTTAACTGTAAGTCAGAATTAGAGTAAATGCACCAGCATTTTTCAAAGAAGGAGAATTTAAAATCTAATAGAAAAAATCTCCCCCATTAATTACTAAGTAATATTAAATACAATTTTAAATATCATTTAATGCTAGAGTCTATATTTTGTTGACATAATAAACACTGTAACCCTAAATTAGAGGAAGTGCACCATCATTTTGCAAGGAGGGAGAATTGAAAATCTAATATAAAAAACCTCCCCTATAAATTCCTAAATAATATTAAATACAACTTTAATTATCGTTTAATGTTAGATACTATATTTTGTTGACATAATAAATATTGCAACCCTTAATTAGAGGAAGTGCACCAGCATTTTGCAGGGAGGGAGAATGGAAAACCTAAATACACTCGAGGCTGATGAAGGAATCTATTATATTTATTTTTAAATTGGGTACTATTCCAATGGATTTGTTTACAATATACACACACATCATAAATGAAAGTGTACATACTTTTGTTTACTCTTGGTGAAACGCGAATTTAATAAATGTCTAAAGTGGTGATTATAATGTTCTGCCTTTGTACAGGAAATTAACCCTGGACCAATAGTTTACTAAACAGACACTAAAGTGCTGCTTGAATATTGGATCGAGCACTTTGTAAAACAAAAATTATAATTTTCTGTCTTTGAACCCGGGACGCTTTAAATCCTTTACTGGAACATGATAAAAATAGCTGACAGGGCGGTTAATTTGAAGAGTAAACCAGTATTTTCACTTATGCCAGGTAATTGAACGAGGGACTCCCCCACTGGCTCAGTGTTTTTTTAAGCGTATAGATCGTACAGGTACTAAGACGTGTGGGGGTTATATTATGTAGGATTTTTAATAAACGTTTAAGTAGCAATATGGTTTTCCCTGCTCTAAACTGCAAACAATCGCATTCTCTTATACACTAAACGAACTAGTACAAGCTCCTTGAAATGCGCAGCTGCCAAGAGTTTTCGAGCTAGTGACGATAAAATGGTGCTTTGTGAGAGAGAGAGAGAGCTACACATATAGTCTATTTTCAAACAAGTGGCTAAAGTATGGTTACTTGTAGACGGTACTTACATATCAGACTGTCGATGGCGCCAAATCAGTGCAAAAATTGGGGCGCGCATTTCCACTGCCGTAGAGGGACCCAGGCGAGAGGGGTGCCATCGAGCGGTTGCCAATGGGTGTTGTGAGGGTAGCCGTGTCCAGCAGGGGGGCTGCGACTACGCCATGCTGGGTACCGACCAGAGAGTTTACCTCAGGCATGGATGTCGCGTCGTTGCCTGGCAGTCCCTCATCCAGTCCATGTGGATCCCAGTAGTTTGAAATTAAAATAAATACATATTAATTAGCATTTATGGGGAAAAAAACACCGACAAGTCTCTAAAATATATATATTGTAGACTGTTTAATTATCCATAGATCAATCGCCATCCGCCACACAAATCCCGTTTTCGATACAGTTCAGCAACTGGCCTAGGCTATTGGGACCCATAGGTTGTACATCCCCGGCAGCCATTGGGGGCTCGTCAACTAACAAATAAAAGAACACCGTTGTACGCAAAATATGTATTAAGCAAAAAACCCATTAAAATATACAAAACTATTTTAAAAACATACCTGAATTTAGCCAATTTTTTAGCGCGTTAAAACTTATCTTGATGATTACTGTTGTCAATTACAAATTGAAATGACCGTTTGTGATGATTTAAGCTCTGTTTATAGCCATCTCAAAGGGTTTGCCGTCTGTAGTGACCTAAATACCATAATGGTCTCTGCGCATGTGCAAACCGTATCAGGTCTTTGTAAGTACCGTTATCTATTAGACACCTTCTAGCTACCGACGTGGATGGAGGTGTCTATTCGTTGATCTGTTCAGGCAACTGTGGGATACACTTTGGCGTTGAATGAATAGCAATTGATGGTGCACAAGTGGTCACGCACAGAATGAACAAGCATGGTTCAGCAAATGGTGGTGCAAACAGGTGGCGCCCAAACCTACCCTACCTCCACGCAGATGAAGGAAATTTTTTTTTCGATTCGTCAGTTTGAAATGAACACTATGAAAGATTATCAAAATTTATAGATTTTAAGCGATATTCTACTTTAAGCAGACGTCTTCGAATACTTCCACTCTTTGTGTTTTGAGTATTATAAATTAGAGTTTCTACATTTTTTGCACAAGCCCTGGACAAGCACGGGAGGTATTTTTAAAGATGACCAATGTTGAGTTGGAACTACTAACTGACATTGAAATGCATTTATTCGGGGTTGGGACCGAGGATTTAACCCCGGACCCCTAACACTGAAGTCTGACACCCAACCCCCTAGACCACCAGGTCACCTTGCGGTCACAAACTGTCCACTGAGTTTGTCAATTCAGTCAAGCTGCGGTACTACGACTATGAAGCCCTCCTTATACCAGTCACAACGTATTTTAAAATCTAAGTCAAAGCACCCTAGTTTTCTTCAAATCACGCGAGGGAGATTAACGTTGTTGTCTATTTCCACATCAGGGATATCCTGGGGTTCCCGCCCTCCCTCCACGCAGATGAAGCTACATTCAACATTCTTTGGTCCTATACTATTAGGGTAAATAAGCGAGGAGCCCCTTGCCGTTCTTTAACTACTAATATGATTTCTCACGCAAATCGTCACTTATTCCACTCTTGCATGAAAAGCATCGCACGATTGGCTGCTCCGGTGCTAGTTGATTATTTTACTATGAGATCGCGTGACACGCTAGATCTCGACAATGGAATATTGCTTTTAGCAGAGAGAGAGAGAGAGACAGAATATTATATTATATTTTTTTTATGAATAAAACACTTTTTAATTGGTCAGAAATATTGTCCTCTGAAAAAAAAACCATTCATTTAATATTTGTATTACAGGCGACCCTCACCGGTAAAACGATCTATCCTCCGAGACCAATTTTAGCCCTATGTCTTCCTTCTGTCTGTTTCAGGTTCCTTTTTAGGGTGACGGAACACCTGGTGTGTGTGACACTAGGTAATTACGATTGAGTTTCCATTTTAGAAACAGGTTTTGATAATACTTACGGGAAGATCAGGATTTTATCCCACGACAAGTTACTTTTTTTAGTAAATTTTCATAACTCGTTTTACAATTCCAACTCAGGAAAATTGAGATACATTCCCTTAGTAAAGCTGGTGGTGACAAACAGGGTGTGTGGATGTGGATGTGTGTCTGTGTAAATATTCCATGGTCTTTTGCTTTTAACATGCAGTTTATTATAAATATATATTAGAAACTCACTATTCTTTTACATTATCAATAATGCATTTTATTTATTTATCTGAAATAAAATAAGCTTTGTTTACTTGCGACAATATATAGAAAGCTCGGATTTAACAGGAAAATTCTAATATTTTGGGTAACTCACGTATAATTCAAATATTAGAACCGAACGGGTAATAAAACGCTGTGCTAGATATTTGATTTTAAAAGGGCCAGTTGAGCTTTGCATCTTGAACATGTCTACTTTCATGGTTTGTACGAGATGAAGTGATAGTTAACGGTATTTCACAAGCAGGGCCTGGTGCGACTCTGTGTGTGTGTGTGTGTCACTATCTATTCCTGGCAATACCGATGTGTAGAAGTTAATGCCTGGTTCATCAGCCCCAGGATGAACAACCCCGGCTCTGGGGGAGGGGCGGGTTAATGCCTGGTTCATCACCCCCAGGATGAACAACCCCAGCTCTGGGGGGGGGGGAGAATTCCAGTGTTCATGACTGACAGTCATAGGAGGGAAGTGAAAGGGAGGGCTTGGCCATCAGACGTCAGCGTCTCAAAGATGGGGGACCCATTTATCACACTCTAGCCCCGACAACCATAGCGCGAGTTTCATGCTGGACAGTCCGACAGAGCCTTGTGACAGAAGAGCCAATGTTCATTCTACCCCCGACAGCCATAATAAGCTACTACGCCCTAATCAATGAATAAAAACTCCAACACCTCTATCTTACCAATTAATTAATTAACAATAATCAAATAACAATCATTAATAATTAATCATCAAGAACCAACATGTCCTGGGTTGGTAGGCCAGCGGGGGTGATTAGGGGGGAAGAGGTCAGGAGGACATGGCCAGGAGGGGGCAGGAGGACGGGGAAGGAGGGGCTATTTTTATCAGCCAATCAGAGAAAAGTAGGTTAATTGAAATCACAATATTATCTCGCGGTGTGACGTAGTGAACCCATACACCAATATCACTACTCTAAATTTGACTATGAAACTGGCCCTTAGGGAAGAAACACCAATAACTTTGATACTGTGCACATATTGGCCATTTCTAATATAGTGCGCTATGCATATTTCCACTTGACATCACACATACCAACATGTGGGGTTTTTAAAAGCACAGTTTTGATTATCTCATACCTGCCTCGATGGCGTAGTTAACTAACGCGTAAGTTTCGTGTTGAGCTAGACTGCCGAGAATGGGGAGATTGAGGTTTGAATCTAGGTTGGGTGAACTGAGGGTGGTTTTCCACTCTCCCTCCGCGAAAATGCGGGTTCACTTCCTCTATATGCATCCTTCCCAATTTCTAGCCCATTAGAGTAATTAGTACCTAAGCGTATAACCTGAATAGGTAGTAAGATGCTTGGTAAGTATTATTATTACCTCTTGCACCTAAACTATTAACTTGGGATGAATAAACTGGAGGACTTATTTGAAGGAAATATTAAGATACGTAAAACAGGTCCCCTTAATTCTATCTTGCTCTTAAATAGTTTTCTAAGCGTAAGCGATAAAAGGTAAATATATTCAAGTTTTTGGCAAATTATGGTAGTTTAGATTTTTCCAAGATAAATGGTCGGGCTTATAAAATCTCGAAATAAATTTTTAATTTTTTACTTTATTTCTTGCCAAGCTATTAGTTTTTGGTCTATTTCTTAGATCTCTGACCGGTTTTCTTTCCTAAAATAAATTGTCTGGCTATGTAAAAATGACCCGTTGTAATCAGTCACTGTTCTGTGTTTAATAAACCTGACTGCGAACACGTACAAACAAGTTTCAATAAAGGGCGTGCATATGGTCTACAGCTAAAATACTATTTTGATGAGAGCAGGTTGCGTGCTATTGTGACGAAATATTAGAAAGAGATTTCATAAAATTGTGACAATGTGTGACAAGAAGGGGAAAAGAGGTAGACAAATAAAATAAACCTGACGTCGTTAATGGACAGCCCATAAGTAGTGATTAAATAAACAGGTTTTTTGTCTTTCCTATAAAAATTACATTTGTGAAAATTTAGTATTTTCGAGATATGTGATCCAAGTAACGTTGTCATCATAAACATAATGGAGATCCCTGAGCCAAGGAATGGTAGCAGGCATGTTCTCAGATATAAATATGATCATTTTGGGCCTCAATGCCCACGGTGGACATCCCTGAACCAGTAGCCAACATGTCCTCAGGTAGAAACACCAGTAGCCGGAGCCACTCGAAGAATAAATTATCTTCTGATTATATCTTTTCAGACTTTGTATTCTTTTAATGCTAGAGTTTGGAACAACCCCACCTTTTTTTTTACTTCTATTTACCACTTTAAAAAAAGAGTAAAAGATATTACGAGCTCAGCTCCCGTGCGACGTGACCAGGAAAACATTATCAAGCGATGTTTATTAAGGTCTCGTGTGGTTGGTTTATGTTTCTGTCCTTGTTTCAGGGGGTTTTGTTTATCGGTGTGTATGTTATCTTTTATCAGAAGACAGTAACGTAACCTAGGTCTGCTTTTTAGAGATGAGGGGGGCCATTCAATGACATGCTACTATTTTGCTACATTTTACATTTTCATTTGAAATAAAACACAAATACGTGCAGTGGACATTATCTAGATGTTGGTTGTATTTTAGAACCGCTTCCTAATACCCGTCTAGGTCATCAGTATTCATTTAATCTAATGGTTAAAAGCAAAAATGCTATAATTAATATGAAATGTTCCTACATTTGCGTGAAGGGAGAACAGCAACCCATTTAGGGTATATTCTTCATATTTCATGACTGACGGTCATAATTCAAAATATATTCAACATTAAAGTTGTGGGTAAAAGATATCAATGTTAAGGTGATTTCAACCTACATTTTTTTTTTTGTAAAATAAAATTTATAAATCAATACAATTTTAATCTGTGGCATAATTTGCTCACAAAGTTAAAATTTAATGTTTAACTTTGTCTTTTAAATTATATACATAAATGGGCAAATATCATAAATGCAAAACTGTGCCCACCAATTTAGGAAAACCACGCTCAATACACTCAAACGGGATTCAAATTCTGATCTCCCCACCACCGGCAGATTATGATATTTAGTCCGCTTGCGGGTTGTGGGTTTCGTAAGTAACTTTATAATATAGATAGGATAGAGAAGTGTAGTTAAAAAATAAATTCTCCCGCATTGCCATAAGACAGTGGTGCAAGAGTCACATCAACCCGCGAACAGTCCCACCCCGCCAGTGCTGGACGACTTGAGAGTCAGTTCTGGTGTTTGATAGCTAATGTTTCAGATCAGACGCTTTAATAGGCGATACACGAGTATTGTTGGCAGCGTGGGAACTAATAACTAATGTCTATATTTCATAATTTAAGAAATAACAGATAAAAGAATATTTTTTATGAAACTTTATAGATAAAGTTTTTAATTTAATATTAGAATTACAGCTTATTAACTACCCTGAAATTACAATAATAGTTGATAGGATTCAACAAAACATCCAACATTATTGTGAATTATCAACTCCGTCTTGTAGGCCACAAACTGTCAGGATGAGTTGCAGCCAAGGGTGGGGGCAGTGACCGGATATATGTGTGTGGGTTCGTAATTTATAGACAACTTTGCCTTTTAGGGTTTATTGTACTACATTGCACTACTATAAAATATGATGTTACTAAGAAGTTACTACAAGGATATAAAGTACTTCACTTAGTAGCTCGTGACTGAACGAATAGCCAGGAATGCTGACTGACACTATAGGTGATCCTACACGGATAAGAACGCCGGTACTCTGGGCACGATGGTTGCCCTCCAGCACACGTACTCGATGATCCGGCGTCCTGACCTGCGCAGCCTACAAAACGGGCAGAGGGACCCCTGAGAATCATTGTTAAATTGTCAGCCCCGTTAGCTCGAAGAATAGTACCAGATAAACCGCAATTTGGCCTGCTCGTCCGAAAAGCTGTTTTGGGTTGCTAGCCCATGCGTCCTACTCTTTATTCAAGTAAAATGCAATATTTGTTAGCGTGGTATTGATTATTTGCCCAGGCTATACGCATTTAATCATACTTATAAATAGGAACGAGGAAGATAACATTTAAATGATATCTACACGCATTTTGTGGAGTGAACTACCCCTAAGTAGGTTTCCATAAGAAACACATCAATTTGTTAGTCATAATAAATATTCTCTATTTATAAATTTTAAATAGGATTGTTAGAATATTTTTAGAAAATTTCCAATTTTCAAAAATACTTTATTTGTAAAATACACCTAATTTAATTTTAATTTGAAAAATGAAAGATTATTCTTAATTATCATGAAACAAAATTCCCAGATACTCATTTTGAACTTAATCTTAATGGCCACTTTGAGAAATTTTAAAAAATTCTTAAATTTGTTTGGAGTTTTATTCTTTTAACCCTGACTTCTCATCACCGCAAAACCAGAATAAATGGCAGGTAGTCTTTGTGCTTGGATACGGCATTTATTCTTATCGCACAGACTAATACATTCTTACATGTTAATCCCTAAACTTAAAAATTGCCTGAACAAGCATTGTTGGCCGTATGTTCTAAAGTATCGCTCTCTAAATAGATTGGACTCCCAAATATGAGGAAATCCCAGTCGAGTGTACTTAGTTTTTTTAAATAGTCTCTCTCCATGAAAACTCGGGTACACTTCTTCAAAATTAAACCTTATTCATTTCTAACGCATTAGCGCAAGTATTACATATACGTATAAACCAAGACGTTGTTAAGACATGGTGATAAATAATGCATCGCATGAAGTCTACTTTACCGAAACAAGAATAGCGGGGTATTCATGCGCCAAACAATAAAATATGATATTATAATGGCAAGAATGTGTGCAGTTTATCGTCCTAGAGCTGACTTTACTGGAATTTAATGACAACTTTTTCTTTTTATTTAAAAATGTTTTTATCTAATCCCGATTTTCATTACAGCTATTGATATCTCCATGTAAATAAAGATAATTAAGTTCTATGATTATATTAGGGCAATATTTGATTTATTTGTGCCAAACAAGTTTGCAATACAATTTATAATTTTCAAAAATCATTTACCACTTAACTATCTTCAATTTTAGGGCTAGAGTCAAATTTAATTAAAACTACTTGAGGTATGACTATATCATATTTAAAATATTAAGTGGGAACGAAATCGAGTAAATCGTATCTGCGCTGGCCCCGAGCTCAGACGGACACATATAGGGACAGACAACATTCTTTGAGCCACTATTTTCAACTCAGGGGGCATATAAATTGTCCAAATCGATCATAATCTTAAAAAAAATATAACAAAACATGCATACTTTTCTATTAGAAAATAAAATGATTTTTTTAAATATATTTATTAAAACGATCGTTTGCATTTGTTGAACTTCATTTTGTGAAAGTCTCCACTGCTATTAGTGTAAGCACCGATCCAACCGTCGTGTGTGAGTATAAGACTACTCTCCATTACCCGGTAATAACCCAGTCAGGATGGTCCGGAGACGGGGAGATGGAGGGGGGAAAGATCGTATTTAAATGTTAATAGCAGCAGCGGGGGTAGTATGGAGGATGTCAGGGAGGTCACACTTCGGGTGAAATTGGTTTGACTCCCGTCCGGACTACCTGGGTCTCTGCTCTCATGAGTGATTAGAGAGAAGGCCTTACTGACTTGAAATATTACATGCACATGGGTTGAGAGCGAAGATTATAAAACTGAAAAAAAAAGCATTAAAATCGCTAGTCAAGTATTTAAAGTAACCAGATCACACATCATGCTATGCTCTGTTTTGCTAAGGGCTCTTTAATAAATTATGTAATCCTTCTCTTACTTCCCCCCTCCCCCGTTGTAGGACAATGTAGACATTCAACTTCACCCCACCACCCCCTTTCAACCAGTGCTACGGACAGTACATGATGAAGAACAAACCACTAAATATATACTTTTAGAAAACATGTAAAATTAAAAATTGCTAAGAATATAGTGTAAGTACTCCAAATACCCCAATTATTCCTTAATATTTGAAATTTCTAAGTGTACATTGGTGAAATGAGAGATTTCAACATTTCTAAAACTTACAAAAAGCTTCTTATTACTGTGTTAGAACATTTAAATTTGTCAGGCAGATACAAGAGCCACCACAAATACTATGAAAGCAAGTTAAATTTTAAAATAGAAGACCGGTTTAGGTAAAAGGGTCCTTCTCCCCCCCCCCCAAAAAAAAAAAATCCTAAGCCAATAGAATAAATTAAACATTAGTATAAACTAAGCATCAGCCACAAAAAACTTCAAAACATTTTTATTTTATAAATCTATTAACATTTTCAGAAAATATTATAGTAGCCTAACTAAACTAACGTAACTTAAACTAAATTATATTTAAACAATTAGCTTAGTTAATTTATAATATTTAAGAATAATATACAGGAATTAACTTAGCTTGAGTAAGTTAAATTATTTAAATTAACCTAAAGTAACCAAAATAAAAGTTATTTTATCTAAATAACGTTCTAAACCTAATCTGGTCCTTGTCCTAACTTACTATTGTCCAGACTAGCTTGTCTACTACAATTAATATACGCTAAACATCCTTATGTTGACTTACAGCCTGCTAACTGAACCAATCTTAAATTTACCTAGCTTAAGTTTACTTTCCTACAAAGCTCAACATTAATAAATAAATATTACGTGTGTTGATGTTAATCTGTGTATAATTAAAAAAACTTTTCAATCAACAGGAAATACTGCATACAGCAGTGACTATTCGTAAACACATAAACACAATTTTAAATTATTGACTTGAATATATTTTGAGACACGATTCGAGCAAACCACTAAATGGATTTCAAAAGAAACAAAGATCAAGTAAACATGGGAGTCCAACGTCTAGTTTCAACCAATTGATCTAGAGTTTGTTTTAATATAGTGTTGTTTATCATGTTGGTTTCTACTCTCTCTCTCTCGGCTAAAGGGATCAGGTATTTAGTTATCCTCCTATTTTCTTCCCACAAAAGTTAGGATGTTAACTTATCAGACCAAAAGTAACAGTGGGATCAGTCACTAGGACTAGTATTATCTTGTCTTGGCAGTTGAGGCTCTGTGTGGTAGGAGATACTGCAATTTGGTCGCTGCAGTTCTTGTATCGGCCGTCAGGGGCACGTCTTGTCCAGCAGAGAAGGTTCTCTCTGCCTTCTCTCTACCTCTATGGTTATGAGACGTGATTGGTTCTCCTGTCTCGCTCGTTCAACCTCAACAACAAGTTTTCATCGTGGCGGGACACGAGGTTGGCTGTGAGGGTTCTGTGTCGAGAATCTCACAGGAACTTATCATCCCTTATTGCCCTTATCAACAATTATATAAATTTATATTTTTTATATTTTTTATTTCAATTCAACTTGCTTCGATGGTCGCATGGTCTAAGGCATTACTCTCACAATAGACTAGTCTACTGCTGACGGAGAGATTGGGGCTCGAATCTAGGGCAGGTCTACTGAAGGTGATATTTTATAATTGATTTCCCACTACCGTTCCACCAAAACTCGGGTACAATTGCTCTGAATCCAACCATCCTCCTACCTCACACATTACCGTGATAAGTACATATCGCGTATGACGGGTAGTAAGACGCGGTACTAAAACCAACCTAATAACTAGACCTACGTTCAGCACTGAGATCTAAGACTGACCATACTAAATAAATGTTAGACACCTTAGCTTGACCGTTAGTGTGTCTACCTACTTATCTAGAGTCTTGGGTTCAATTCGCGGCCATTCCGAAAATAAATATTGGTGAAATTGGGGCTCCCGTTTCACAGTGATGAATTAACGGAGGGGGGTTGGATGTTGTGTCTGTTATAAATTGATGTTATTTTTTAAATCATGTTTTTATATGATCAGTTGGCTCAAAATTGAACGTTAAATTTCTTAAATACAATTTAAAATTATTTAATACCTTTCAATTCGAGGAATGGGGGGTTCGTATGTCTGTACCCAGTGGCGTGTTGTGGCTTGTTACAAGGCTAATCAGAGCTTTTTTTAAAAGATTGTTTGTAAATAATTTTCATCACTCACCAGAACACTCATTGGTCAGGTATAAAGATTAAAATATGAGGTATGTAGCGCAGAATCAATGTATGATTAGTCAAATGATTACCAAATTGGAGCGAGCATATCATAAGTACTATACATTGTTAGTCAAATGAGGACCTAATGGGAGCGAGCATATAATAAGTACCGTACATTCTTAAGACGCTCCAACTTCTCAGAAAGCTCCTCACGCCATACCACTAATTAAATTCTTTGGCAATGATTCAATTAACCGGGGGACTATATTTGTAGCCAGAAACGCATTTCCGATTAAAAAGAGAAGGGACCTTAAGGTCAAACATTTTAATACAGTAGTTATTATTAATGCCACCTCTTAGGGATTAGGAAGGTTGTATTTATACGAAGTGTATCAGCATTTGCTGTGAGAGTAGTGCATTAGACATCCAACCACCAAAGTGGGTAATATACGAGTAGTAAAGTGTGTACATTGTTCATATGGGACCCGCCTCTGTGGCGTAGTTGGCTAACGCGCTTGTCGTGTTGAGCTCGACTGCTGAGGACGGGGAGATTGAGGTTCGAATCTCGGTCGGGTGAACTGGGGGTGGTTTTTCCTAAATTGTTTTCCACTCTCCCTCCACGCAAATGCGGGTTAACTTCCTTTAATTCAACCTTATAAAGTCCTAATCCATTAGAGTAATTAGTACTTAAAGCGTATAACCCGAACGGGTAGTAAGACGCGGTGCTAAATATTATTATTATAAAATGTTCATATGGGAAGCTGTGAGCAGTTTATTTTGAATGAATTACTTTTTTTTAGTGGACTTTGTTTGCAAAAATTATGTTGTACAATGGCGTGAGGGGAAATTTTAAATGGTTACGTAAATACATATTGAATTACGTTCTCATCACTAAGTGAACAGGTTCCAAATGAATATATATATATATATATATATATACGTATAATTGGTCATATAAGTACAGAGTGGACGAGACCCTGTCACAGGAATGCCTACAGTTCTAACAAACTAGGGACAGAGTGAGCGAGACCATGTCACAGGAATGCCTACAGTTCTAACAAACTAGGGACAGAGTGGGCGAGACCATGTCACAGGAATGTCTACAGTTCTATCACACTAGGGACAGAGTGGGCGAGACCATGTCACAGGAATGACTACAGTTCTAACACACTATGGACAGAGTGGGCGAGACCATGTCACAAGAATGCCTACAGTTCTAACACACTAGGGACAGAGTGTGGCGAGACCATGTCACAGGAATGCCTACAGTTCTAACAAACTAGGGACAGAGTGGGCGAGACCATGTCACAGGAATGCCTACAGTTTAAAAAAACTCTTCACACCATGGTAATACTCGACTGATTAAAGCTAATTTTTAAATATAAGATAGCCCAAAAGGTATTAAAACATTACAAATAAAAATGTAATATGTGTCCTAAATTTGGTTAAAATTCCTTAATGAACATGTAAATGAAAGTTCTGAAGCTTCAAACCCAATAAAACAATCCTCAATTACATTAAAACTGATTATTGTGAATCAAATGAGGAATAACCTTGTTTGATTGACATAAGTTTGATCTCCATTTTTCTAAATATTAAATTTAATCTTTAAATTGCAACATTTACCGTGAAACGTTATTTAAAAATTGAATGTATTTCACCCTTTGATACATTTTTTTTTAACTTTAGGGTTCAATATTTGTAATTATATTGAAGCCAGTTTTAAAATAACAAACCACTTCTTAGATAACACGGTGTTCTCTGACACATGAAATGGTACTCAGTAGGCCACCTCTTTTGTTTCACAATTTATAAAATGTACTTTTAGACACACAAAAAAATACGCAAACGCTATACAATTATCCTATTGCACAAGGAAGAGGTAACAAAATATAGTAATATAATAATATTATGGGTGACCTGGTGGTCAGGGGGTAAGGTGTAAGACTTCTGTGCTGGGGTCCGGGGTTCAATCGTCGGTCCCGGAACAGATTTATATGTTTACCAAACTTTTCCTTCACCTCTGACAAAACGTGTATTAATCACAGCTTGTGAATGTGGAGAATGCCAGACCTTTACAGTGGTTCGGATTCCACGTTAAACTGTAGGTCCTCCATTTCATCTCACAATCATCCTACCATTACACATTAGCGTAAGAGCTTATAGCCCGAACGGGTAGTAAGACGTGGTGCTAATAATAATAATAATAATAATAATAATAATAATCGGCGCGCCTCATTTAATTGGTAAGTTTCTTCAATCAATTTTTTAATGCACTCCCCTCCCCTCCCCAATCATTATACAACTAGAGAAATATTTTTCTTATTCAAACTATTAACATTTTAAACAATTGTGTGCATTGCAATTAATTTGTTCAACATTTTCCCCGTCCCCCTGGTTTCCGACAAGGCCACATGGCATCAAATTCGAGCTAAAGAGTGTTGGTTGGCTCTCATTATCATCAGCTGTTTACTGCACGAGCTAATTGCCGAGACTGGACGTAGAGCGAGCCAAGCGACATTTCAAAATTGACACACATAGATACATTCGATAGGAAAAGACAGCATGTTTTTTTTTTACATCTCATATTACTTTAATATGTACAGTGTATTTGCACGTAATAGCTCTAAAAGGGTAGGGGTGAAAAAAGTAGAGTTTAGAAGGTATTTAACCTTATTTGTATGGAAAGAGATTGGAAAACCATAAAACATGATTAAATCCTTGCCTTCATACAATCTTTCATCAAAATAATCATTTAGAAAAAAACAAATTAAGTACACTGAACTAGGATTTGAATACTTACCTTCCCGTCATTAGCAAACAAGATTAGATGAGCTTGAAGTTTAGTTCGCTTTCTCTTGATACGGGTCCAATCAAAAGAAACAATATTTCTTAGTTTTTTTAACAAAATAAACTTGACAGTGTATTTGTTTAGTTTAATTTGGGTCAATTAAGTACAAAACGGAGTCATTTACAACAAGACTTACTAGTTGAAAGGCCTTTAATATACCTAGAAACTTATCGTTTTACAAGATTTTTTTTCAGACTATTTATTGTAGTAAGTACATTTAGTGCATATTTTGCAGAACCGTCTGGATAACGTTATCTACATGTGTAATAGGACTACATCACAAAGCATATAGACATGTAAACGCAAAATATCATGCCAAGTTTATTCAACTTGATTCAATTAAAAGATGACTATTATTGTAACGTTAGTTATTGTTGGAATTTAGATAAATATATAAACAAGTTAAATTTAAATATAAATTGTAAATTGCATAGCAAATTGTTTGCTAAATTTATATTTTATTTGTTTTAGTGTGCAGTTGTGAAAACCTATTTTAATAAGTTCACTATTTTTTTTATTAAACTTAAATTAAATACATTTAAACTTACTCATTTAAAATGTCGTTTGTATTGTTTTACTGATCTAGTCCCTGGAAATGAATTAACGCTACCCTTGCTAATGAAGTATTGATAGAGTTTTGATGACAAAATGTGATTATTGGTCGATACCTCTATGCACACATCCTGTATAATAGTGCACTTTGCATGCAGGGGAACTCAATTACAAGTGCATCTGATGCAGCTTGTTTGCCTGTACACGTTAATTCACTTTTAGGTTTGCCTATCTCATCCCAAACCCTAGCATCCATTTCATTTACAATGCAGGCTCTAGTTTCAATATAGGGTAGGTTTACCATTTAGGGTAAATAAACACCGATTGGTCAATATATGTATACATTAAACAATTACAATATTGTGAAACTCAAATGTTTTGTTTGGTAATTATTGCAATGTAAATATGTGTGAAAACCATCTCATTGCATATTCATTGTATTAAATCTAAGATCATTATTTTTTTAAATATAACAATATTTATTTTACATTGTATTAGGGATGTATGAACTTAACTACACAATCGGGGTAAAAATGAGATAGCTTCAATTTACCCGCCTCGATGGCCACGTGGTCTATTTGATTGATTTCCTTGGTACATCATTGCTGAAGAGTTCTGGCTGCTGTGATAGATAGGCTCGTAGTGTGTCCGACCTAATCCTTGATATTAGGTCTGTGGGAGGTTTAATGGGTAGCCGCTTACTGAAAAACACTTATATAGGGTTGACTGAGGTGGAATAACTTCAGAAGGGGTAGTGCGAGTTGGGGTAACCTGAGGATGTGCTGGGTTTTGTCCTTGAGATTGGCTGATAGCTCTCATTTCTGCATCAGTGTCTACTTGAAAGATTTGTCACCACCCCCTTCCCTGTGGACCAAACGTGTCAGGATGGCTTGCGGGTAAGGATAGGGACAGCGGAAAATATATGTGTGGGTTCGTAATTTATAGAGGGCTTTGGTTTTTAGGGTTTAATATAGCACTACTAGCTACTACAAAATGTGATGTTATAAGAAGTTTACAAAAAGTATATAAAGACTTTACATTAGAGGCTCACGACATAACTGGTTTGGTAAGACCGATATCCTGACTGACACACTTGGTGATCCTACTGGGATACAAACTAGATACCTTGGGCACGATGGTTGCCCTCCAGCCCAAGTATCCGATGAGCCAGTGTTCTATCTTGCGCAGCTCCACAAACGGGCAGAGTGTCTTCTTAGTGTAGACATTATTTGGTCAGCCCAGATAGCTCTAAAACAGAATGATATGTACTACAAATTGGTCAGGTTGCCAAGAACAATGCGACACACTGTTTTGAGCTGTCAGATCTTTCGTCCTATTATTATTAACTAATCAAAACAAGCTATCAAGACTAGTTCTGTCACTTGATACTTTCAACACTTATAATGTTAACTTAAACAAACACCCCAAATTAGAGCAGGGTGATCACCGATCTTTATTTTTCTTTCAACATGCAGTGTATATGGAAGACTCCTAACAGTAAGTTCTATGGACCTAAAAGAATTGGTCAATTGGTCTTCAGACTGCTTTGGGGTTTTGTTTTCCAAATATTACTGCAGTATATGAGAAGCACGGACAAAAGGGCTTTTTTGTGTTGTTTCATTCATTACAGGCTTAGTTCTGACTAAACTACTAGACACACTTCCTCTTCGTTGTGATGGTACAGATAGAGCTGGGGATGATACTGAGGGACGTAATCCCACCCCAGATACAGACTCATGATATTAAAATTGGTCATCTTCGTCCTCAATATCATCGGCCTCTGATCGGTCATCAAGATTGCTTGTTTACCGTTCTTCAAAACAGGGGAAAAGAAATTCCATTTGCGTCTCGTACCTCCATGTCTTCAATTTATTTCTTGCTTGTCTGGTGGTAGTTTTCTTTTTCCTTAAGTTTCACCTAAGGTAATCTCTCAATGAAAACAACTTTTCTCATCACTTGAAAGGAAAACATGTCCTGATAACATTTGCAAATAATGTAGTTATTGTAATAAAATCAAATGGGTAGTAAATAAGCACTAAAACTTTATATATATATATATGTATATATATATGTGTGTGTGTGTGTATGTGTACAAATAATATTACTATAGAATTACCCATTATTTTCTTATTTACTTTAGGTTTCTTGCAAATGGATACAGCTTCTAAACAATAGCTTTCAGCTATCGGATGGGGGAGTCAACTCTAAGAAAGATAGTTTACTCTACATGCAAAGGTATATGGCAGGAATTAAGGCCAAAGGTAATGCCCGTACCCCTAAAAAAGTACAGTGGAAAAAAACTTGAAAAAGGTTTCAAAACCCAGTAGAACTATCCCAACTGCTCTGGTGGTATTGATGAAAAACACGTTGCGATAGATAAACATCTAAATTCTGGATCCATATTTTCTAACTATAAGCACACATTCAGTGCGGTCTTGGTGGCATTAGTGGATGCTAACTACAAGTATACCAGTATTAGTGTAGGTGGCTATGGAAAATATAGTGATGCGGAATTTTTCGCAAAATCTAAGCCGGGGAAGAAGCTGGTAGCCGGTAATTTTAATCTCTCTGATGACAACCCCCTACCAGGCTTTATGTACCACATGTCATTATTGGAGAAAAAGGCTTCCTCCTCCAAGATTGCCTCATGAGCCCTTACCCGCAGAAGCAGCTCAAGTATTACTTGGTGAAAGAGGTGTACAATTATCGTCATAGTAGGGTTAGGAGATTCATGGCACATTTAATATTTTTTAGGTATTTAATAATATTTTTATATTATTTTAAAACATGAATGACATGAATGGTCACGACACACACACAAACACACACATATATATATATATATGTGTGTGTTTGTGTGTGTGTGTGTGTGTGTGTGTGTCGGTGGATGCCTGATATTCCACACATTCACAAGTTGTAATTAATACACGTCTTGTCCGAGGTGAAGGAAGGGCTTGGAAATCAGATATACCTGTGCCAGGACCGATGATTGAACCCCGGACCCCCAACACAGAAGTCTGACACCTTACCCCTAGACTACCAGGTCAACAATCAATTCTAAAGCAATTTATACCTAAAAATAGAGATATACAAAAATTATTTTTTTACTGTTTTGGTGTGACCTTACATTTTCCCCTTTCAAATTTTGCTCAGTGATTTCCTCCCAAAAATTATCCCTCCTCTCTTGGTCATGGTATAATGAATGACCCATATCCCATAGCTCTGGGTACTTTTGAACCAAAACCATAAGTATTTCCTCATTCATAATGAAGCGATTCACAAAAACCTATATCAAAACTGGGGACATGTTGCACTGGATAATACAATACAATTGATCTGTTGACAAGTCACCTCAACATTAGATACTATCGTGTTTGCCCCCAACGCGAGTAGACCCAAGGAGCCGACTGAATTGTATCCATTCTGAATGGTATCCATTCATACATTTCTTAAACAAGAACCACAAATAAAAAGTCTGTTTTCTAGAAATTTTCATAATATCCACAAAATTCTGAATTGTATTCATTCAGACAGTTTTCAAACAAACAACTTTAACAAAAATCCTGATTTATATCCACTATAATTATTTGCATTATATCCACAAAATCCTGAACTCTATCTATTTTGAATGGCCTCCATTCAGCCAAACATCTTCATAGAAAAACACTAAAAAAATAAAAAGTCTTATATTTATCTATTCTCATATTATCCACAAAATCCTGAATCGTATCCATTCTAATTTGTATCCATTTAATTGCGATGCCACTTGTCTGATATATGGCTGCAGCAGAGACGTTCTTTAACTCATTCCGTGCTTACTACGGAGTATCACTATCTCTATTTTAATATAAAAAAGTATATTTTTTAAGTTATCGTCTTATTACTTTGAAATATAAACATGGATTTTAAATTATTAGACTTATTTTTATAAATATTACATAATATACCTGTGTATAAGGTGGTTGTTTTTTACACAAGGAGATATATATGTATATATTTTTTATAAATAGGCCTAGTATCATCTTGTAAGTGGCCCTGTATTACAATACTATATTATGAGTTTATGACAAATTCACAGCATTAGATACTTTAACAACGCCATTTTATTTAATTTTGTACATGCAAAACTATCACCCACTCTAAGCAAAGATTAATGTTGGTTATATCTCACTCAGGGCGTGGCAATAAAGAAACAATGTTTTTGTAATTGTATGTTTTTAATCTTCATAGATCTGTGTTAAAGTGACATATAATATTATCTACAGATAATTTCATCAGTTTATAATGTAGAGCCACCTGGGTTGAAGTTGGATTAAGAAATCTTATTTATAGGCTATCATACTCAACTTGAACACAGGCCTACGTTTTATGTACTAGTTTTGTTAAGTTTGATTGAAAAACCCCGTAAGTGTTTATATTTACCACTCTCCACAACAGATATATGTGCAGACAATGTGAACTTATCCACACTAGGCCTACTATGAGTAGAAACGCCTAACCATTTATCCAGCTGAAGTGAAACGAGAGTAAGGTCAGTGTTAAAAATATCTTTGCTTTTAACTGCTAAATAATAAAATTCATCTTGTGATTTGAAGGGAATTCTTGAGACTATGGTTAAAGGTGATTATGTACCAGTAAGCACGTGAGCTAAGGACATGTTTATTTCTATAATAGTAGATATACAAAGATAGCAGGACTCCTTGTTTTTCTTTGTTATCATATGACAAGTTCTATATGTTTTGGCATCCCTACACACAAAATCAAAAATCTCCGATGACAACAAAATTAAAATTGTAAAATAAATGATATATAATCCAAACAAATCAACAAAACTCTCATCAATCACAGAAGAAAGTTATTATCTATAACAGGAATATTCAAAGAATGTCACAACATGACACAAAAGTATTTAATAGGCAATAGTTATAATTTTTAATATTATAAACGAACCCACCCGAACCAAACTTAACCTTTTAGGTATCAACACATTTTTCATGAAACTTTGGGATCAAAAAATATTATAAATTTCAAACTATTAAAAATATTAATTAATTTTAGGAAATGCTTCCCCATGTACCATATTAAACTAGATCATAATTATTTTTAAAAATCAATCATTTATAAAGTACCTTTATATAATTCTTTTAAAAGAAACATGAATAAGTATATATATATATATATATATATATTATCATAGAGATAGTGCTGCTCTCTAGTAAGCACAGGATGAGTTAAGGAGATTCTCTGTTGCTGCCCTCTACCAGAGAAATAGAACTGCAATTAAATGGATACAAATCAGAATGGATACAATTCAGCTCCCGAGACCCAAGACCCGTTGGAGCTACCCGAACCGAGACAAATTATGAACATGTTTCTGGTCCGAGCTGGTTGCCAGCGCACACTGTACCGGACCAGCATTGCCGGTCACTGCTGGTGCTGGTGCTGATCTTGTGTGCGTCAGTGTATTTAATAACATGGACACCTTTACGAGCGCATTTTTCTGGCCCGTGCAGGCATGGTGTGGTGTGTGTCCTAAAGACTGTAGTAACATAGAGGGAGCAGGGTCTACTGTCCACAGAACTTTTAATATATTTAAAGTTGATGCTAGCCAATTAACTAATTGAGATATCGACTGACAACAATCCTCACCACGCAACAGGTTCTGATGGAGGTAGATATGTCAAAGGTAAGACCAAACAGTCTTGTAAAATAATTTTACTATAAATCAACATATCCATAATAAAACCTATAGTTATTTAACCCCATATTTACGGCAGCTACGATCAAAACTTGTTGCGTGTAACGTTCCTAGAGCTCTGGACGTGATTGCACCAAGCTACTGGATACAGCCTCACCCTCCTACCCCTCCCCTCCTTATTGTCAAGGTCTTGATAGTGGGAGATAAAAAAAACTCAACAAGCTCGCCACTCCACTACTACAACTACTACCAAATACTTTATTTACTACTCTAAACTCCACACGTCTGCGGTGTTGCCGCACTTCCCCCTCCCCCAGCTCGTAGTAAGCGCGACGTTGTTTTGTTTGTGGTCGTTGACCCACGCCGAGACGTCATCTTACAGGGTGTTCTCCGAGTAGCACACCGGGACGTGACAGTTGTGAGGTCGTCTGGATTTACGTTCTTTCCAAGGAGCGACGCTCCACTGAGCAGATAACATTCAACATAAATCATTTCACTTGTGTCTTATTCCTTTTAAAAATAAATTAGAAACGAGTTTACAAAGTTTTTTTAATGGATTCTTTTATTTTCAGGTAGTTAACCCGTATGAGTTATTGAAGTCCGGGAGTACATACAGTGAAACTGTTGAAGAAAATGTTAGCACGCTGGACATAAATCGACAGTCTGAAGTTAGATTCTAGTCAGCTTATTAATATAATGGTTTTTAGGCTGACACTAGCTCAGTCAGTAGGTGTATGCCTACTGAGATAATGGTCTCAGTGTTCGATGCCAAGCAAAGGTGAAATGTAGTTTCCCATTTCCCGCTGATGAACTAAAGACTGGAGGCTGGGTCTTGTGTCCGTTCTAGATGTAAGTTTTAGATTATAAGTCTAGTGTTGATAGGCTCAGTACGTTCAGAAAGTACACGTAGGATGTACCCCAATACAGCAGGAGTGTAGGTAAGTGACCGCTACCAGAAGATTGTTAATACCAAACATTGTCTGAAAGTCATTAATGTCAACGGACATAGCTTTCATGTGCTTATTAATACCACATTATCAATCAAAAGAGTTATCAAAAACTTATAATAATACTTCCAGCCAATGTTTGAAATAAAGACCCTACAGTCCTACCATAATAAGACTTTACTTTGAACAAGTGGGGGTTACTTTGCCATTAACACTCCTCCCACAAGGAACATACTGGTTCTATTCCAAAAGGCGGGATAGAAGGTAGTACGGGTGTAAGTTCATAAATTTACAGTTTTAGTTTAACTATCTATAAATAAAATAATCACAAATGTTGTTGAATATTTACCATAGACTGATGTCCAATGACCCGAAACTTTTCAAATTAAGAATAAATGTCTTGGTCAAATAATGCAACGTCAATGACAAATTTTTATAAAATGTTAAGATAGCTATGTCTAGAGAATTAAACTCAATGTATTCATTTTCTAAGTCATCAATACTGCGATTGGTTTGCTGCAGATCTTCACTTTTACATATTCCAGGACACATTTTTTTACATCCATGTACCTTCTTCTGCCAACATGATTTAATATCTGATTCATGTGCTCCAGTCTTGGTCTCGCTCTGGAATATTTTACCTCCACATCTCCTTCTATAATTATCTACGTCAAATCTTCATGTCCTACCTTCTTATCTCTTATTTGCTGTATACCTTTCCAAAGTCTCCGTTCTTCAATTGCTTTCTGTAGCACTTTCTTGTATTTAATTACATTTCCATCGATGGTATTTTCAATATTCTTCTGCAGCACTACATTTCAAATTCTTCTAATCTGAACCTTTAACTTGCACTTATGGTCCAAACATATGCCTTTAGGTACCTTTTCCTGTTTCCAAATATATGCTTGTTAAAGTTAGTTATGTCTTCTTGTTATGAAAAACTTTCTTCGTCTGCATTATTTTTACCTATATTATCTTGCTTGCTTCTGTTATCTTCGGTTATTCTACTTCCTAGGTAGCAGAACTCCATTAATAACTGTGGACTCAATTCTTCTAGTTCTATATTCATGTGATTATTTATCCTCATGATTTTGTTTTATTTTGGTAGATCCTCATATTACATACAATTTCCTACGATACTGCTACTGAATCTATCTACTAAAAATTTGATGTTGAATGAAGATATGTTGTAAACCTAGAGCATGTTAAAATTATTTTAAGTGTTTTTGATATAATTTCTTAGTAATATATTTTCAAACTAAACTTGTATTCTTATATTCAAATAATCTAAGTTCATAATTTTGAAATCAAGGTTTCGCAACATAGCATTGTTTCTTTAAAAATATAACATTTTTACACATTACAGTAGTTTAATACTTTATTTTGTAGATCCAGTTTACAAACATTATTATAAGTTGTTTGACATTTATTCATTTAAAATAAAATACATCAGTTCAGTGTGTGTGAAAAAATACTAGAGTTGAAAGGTTTTTTTTTATTAATATATACACTACTTAAGTCAGGTTTTTAGAATGTATTATTAGATGTTAAACCCCATGTTGGTTAATATGATTTACATGACACTTTACTAACAACTGTTATTTATCCTTGATATGATTTTTAAAAAAAGAGATCTTTAACCTTCTACGACTATCAAAGCAAGAACCTCACAAAATTCGCATCACCAATTGATAATAATGAAACTGAATAATTTGTTAGCATGCAATATGCTAGCTAAAGGAATGCTCGTTGCTAGAGTCACACAACAGTTCTCTACATGCAGGTAGATAGAGGCAGGACTACGCAATATGCTAGCTAAAGGAATGCTCGTTGCTAGAGTCACACAACAGTTCTCTACATGCAGGTAGATAGAGGCAGGACTACGCAATATGCTAGCTAAAGGAATGCTCGTTGCTAGAGTCACACAACAGTTCTCTACATGCAGGTAGATAGAGGCAGGACTACGCAATATGCTAGCTAAAGGAATGCTCGTTGCTAGAGTCACACAACAGTTCTCTACATGCAGGTAGATAGAGGCAGGACTACGCAATATGCTAGCTAAAGGAATGCTCGTTGCTAGAGTCACACAACAGTTCTCTACATGCAGGTAGATAGAGGCAGGACTACGCAATATGCTAGCTAAAGGAATGCTCGTTGCTAGAGTCACACAACAGTTCTCTACATGCAGGTAGATAGAGGCAGGACTACGCAATATGCTAGCTAAAGGAATGCTCGTTGCTAGAGTCACACAACAGTTCTCTACATGCAGGTAGATAGAGGCAGGACTACGCAATATGCTAGCTAAAGGAATGCTCGTTGCTAGAGTCACACAACAGTTCTCTACATGCAGGTAGATAGAGGCAGGACTACGCAATATGCTAGCTAAAGGAATGCTCGTTGCTAGAGTCACACAACAGTTCTCTACATGCAGGTAGATAGAGGCAGGACTACGCAATATGCTAGCTAAAGGAATGCTCGTTGCTAGAGTCACACAACAGTTCTCTACATGCAGGTAGATAGAGGCAGGACTACGCAATATGCTAGCTAAAGGAATGCTCGTTGCTAGAGTCACACAACAGTTCTCTACATGCAGGTAGATAGAGGCAGGACTACGCAATATGCTAGCTAAAGGAATGCTCGTTGCTAGAGTCACACAACAGTTCTCTACATGCAGGTAGATAGAGGCAGGACTACGCAATATGCTAGCTAAAGGAATGCTCGTTGCTAGAGTCACACAACAGTTCTCTACATGCAGGTAGATAGAGGCAGGACTACGCAATATGCTAGCTAAAGGAATGCTCGTTGCTAGAGTCACACAACAGTTCTCTACATGCAGGTAGATAGAGGCAGGACTACGCAATATGCTAGCTAAAGGAATGCTCGTTGCTAGAGACACACAACAGTTCTCTACATGCAGGTAGATAGAGGCAGGACTACGCAATATGCTAGCTAAAGGAATGCTTGTTGCTAGAGTCACACAGCAGTTCTCTACATGCAGGTAGATAGAGGCAGGACTACGCAACATGCTAGCTAAAGGAATGCTCGTTGCTAGAGACACACAACAGTTCTCTACATGCAGGTAGATAGAGGCAGGACTACGCAACATGCTAGCTAAAGGAATGCTCGTTGCTAGAGCCACACAACAGTTCTCTACATGCAGGTAGATAGAGGCAGGACTACGCAATATGAGAGCTAAAGGAATGCTCGTTACTAGAGCCACACAACAGTTCTCTACATGCAGGTAGATAGAGGCAGGACTACGCAATATGCTAGCTAAAGGAATGCTCGTTGCTAGAGCCACACAACAGTTCTCTACATGCAGGTAGATAGAGGCATGTGTGTCGTACGGTTTGTAGCTGCTTGCATGCCTCTCAGCGGTCTGACAGTAAAGCCTACAGAGGCCGAGCTAGTAGCATGCGTGTCTGCGGTATTGAAGTGATATCATTTGAAGAGACGCTGAAGGTGAAATGGTCGCGGTGGTTAGGACATGTGATAAGACTGGAGGGGGACAGACTGCCAAAGAAATCTCACCAGAGCAAGGAGAAAGGTAGAAGACCTATTGTATAGAAACAGACGTGAGGGATGAACCCAGCGCAGGAGGGCATGTAGGCTAAAGGAGGGTGCTGGAGGCCCATGGCAGAGGGGTATGCTTGGAAAGCAGCAGGAATGGAAGAGTTTGGGCCAAACTGCGGGCAAAAGTGGAAACTTCCAGTGATTTGAATATAATTATATTAAATTACACTTTGTATTTGCAGTTGATTGGAGATCAATTGGACAGAATAGAATGAGTTCTATATTCAATACGAGAAGGTTTGATAAAAATCAATTTTATTAGCTTTTACCAAGTAGAAATACAGCCATGTCCATCCTAAGAGTATACGAAACATGAGCTAAAACCCTGTCGATATTGGTTAATCTTTTTCTTAGTCTATCACTAACATACAAACAAACACGCAATCAAACCTTTTAATATTAGTGAGAGGTGAGAGATTCTTTTGTACAAACTTATTGACAGTTATAGATATTTCTCCACTTTATATAAAGCAAATCATAGATACCTTCTTGCCTATTCCACATTTTTCATCAGTAGTATTTGTAAGAACACCTTACCAACAATAATTCAAGTTAGTTATATATTTTATATTTAAAAAGTGTTATAGAAACAATTAATACTGCCCCATAAATATAAATTATTTATTTTGTATTCATAAACTCATGTTAGAGAAGTTATTAAATTATATTTCTAGTCTCTAACTTTTCTTTATTCAATTTATTATTAGTATATATCTTTTTATATCTAACCTTTGTCAACAGTAAGGAAACATATAATGTAGTCATATTCATTAAATGTTTAACTCTCAGCTTATTTAAAAGTTGTTTATATTTATGTGGTTAAATATTTTAAATAGCTATTTAGTTTTTCAAATCATTATCTATTTCTTAGCTGCAACAGTTAATATTCACTCCACGTAATTTAGAATATACATACTGGTATTAGAAGGTCAATGACACGTCTCGTCCCTGATTAAATCCCTCTTAAGTAAATCTGTCAGGTAGGACGGGGATCATAGCCGATCTCGTCCCCATGTTTTAAAACCAGGCAAATACCAAAAACACTACTCGGTCCCAGGATTTAATTACAAAAAATGTAAATGTAGCACAAATTGGTCGATGTCCAAATCGCTCCAATTTAAAGGAAAAGTTAAAATTAAAACTAACTTATTCTTCTCTTTAGGGTAGTAAACTGACACAACCTTAATTCATTGACGACGGGGACATTTTCCGTTCTTTTATTCCCACAACTGATTTTCAAGATACGTCATCTTCTTCTTCTTACACTTACTGGGTGGTTAGGCAAGTTCTATGATTTATACTATACACTATACTATCGTATTCGTTGGTGGTTGGTGGCCACGTTGTCTAACTACTAGTTTTACTAATCTCTTTACTTGGGAGGAGCCGTGTTCCGCAGAAAGTAAACATTTTCAACCTCGGGACGGGTCGTCTTGTCTAGTTTTACTAATCTCTTTACTTGGGACGAGCCGTGTTCCGCAGAAAGTAAACATTTTCAACCTCGGGACGGGTCGTCTTGTCTAGTTTTACTAATCTCTTTACTTGGGACGAGCCGTGTTCCGCAGAAAGTAAACATTTTCAACCTCGGGACGGGTCGTCTTGTCTAGTTTTACTAATCTCTTTACTTGGGACGAGCCGTGTTCCGCAGAAAGTAAACATTTTCAACCTCGGGACGGGTCGTCTTGTCTAGTTTTACTAATCTCTTTACTTGGGACGAGCCGTGTTCCGCAGAAAGTAAACATTTTCAACCTCGGGACGGGTCGTCTTGTCTAGTTTTACTAATCTCTTTACTTGGGACGAGCCGTGTTCCGCAGAAAGTAAACATTTTCAACCTCGGGACGGGTCGTCTTGTCTAGTTTTACTAATCTCTTTACTTGGGACGAGCCGTGTTCCGCAGAAAGTAAACATTTTCAACCTCGGGACGGGTCGTCTTGTCTAGTTTTACTAATCTCTTTACTTGGGACGAGCCGTGTTCCGCAGAAAGTAAACATTTTCAACCTCGGGACGGGTCGTCTTGTCTAGTTTTACTAATCTCTTTACTTGGGACGAGCCGTGTTCCGCAGAAAGTAAACATTTTCAACCTCGGGACGGGTCGTCTTGTCTAGTTTTACTAATCTCTTTACTTGGGACGAGCCGTGTTCCGCAGAAAGTAAACATTTTCAACCTCGGGACGGGTCGTCTTGTCTAGTTTTACTAATCTCTTTACTTGGGACGAGCCGTGTTCCGCAGAAAGTAAACATTTTCAACCTCGGGACGGGTCGTCTTGTCTAGTTTTACTAATCTCTTTACTTGGGACGAGCCGTGTTCCGCAGAAAGTAAACATTTTCAACCTCGGGACGGGTCGTCTTGTCTAGTTTTACTAATCTCTTTACTTGGGACGAGCCGTGTTCCGCAGAAAGTAAACATTTTCAACCTCGGGACGGGTCGTCTTGTCTAGTTTTACTAATCTCTTTACTTGGGACGAGCCGTGTTCCGCAGAAAGTAAACATTTTCAACCTCGGGACGGGTCGTCTTGTCTAGTTTTACTAATTTCTTTATTTGGGACGAGCCGTGTTCCGCAGAAAGTAAACATTTTCAACCTCGGGACGGGTCGTCTTGTCTAGTTTTACTGATCTCTTTACTTGGGACGAGCCGTGTTCCGCAGAAAGTAAACATTTTCAACCTCGGGACGGGTCGTCTTGTCTAGTTTTACTAATCTCTTTACTTGGGAGGAGCCGTGTTCCGCAGAAAGTAAACATTTTCAACCTCGGGACGGGTCGTCTTGTCTAGTTTTACTAATCTCTTTACTTGGGACGAGCAGTGTTTTCCCCACTAAAATAATTGAAGCGAAAACTTTCTTTCAAGCGAGCTAATTTTATTAAAACTTCTAACGACATTAAATTAATATCTAACATATTTTTTTAGTTTCTGGTAAGATTAACGCGCTAGAGAAACAAATTTAACTCTGTCCTGAGAGAGTAAGTACTGTACTTATTATATTTATATCAAGTTTGTTGATTTCTTTTAGATTTATCATTTTACAGTCCCAATTTATAACACATCACCTTCAATATCAAATTTTCAATTATTTATTACATCATATATTCAGCTTGGAAGAGTTTACTAGTAGAGCTGTCCCATCTGGGTGCTATACTTGGTTATTTAAGTGTTTTAAAATATATTTGGACACTTATTACCCTATAGACCTTTTAATTAGCCACAGCTACAAAGCTACCACTTTGAACCAAGCTAAACATAATCAAATAACGTTGATATTATTTTGAAATTGTCTTTTACGCTTTTTTTTTTAATCCAACCATTTGAATCCCTTTCGAAATGACGATTTTGATATTTATTCACGAAATTGTTAAGTGTAGTTCAACGTTCTATGTTATTTTATTGTGTTAAGCTTTACACCTTAACTCAGTCAGTAAAGTGTCTGTCTACTAAGCTAAGGGTCCCGTTTTCAATTCTTGGCATAGCTGAAAAGCTTATCATTGTTGAAATATTGTTTTACCCTTTCACATTGATGAATTAACGGTCGTGGGCTGGATGTTGTGTCTGTTGTAGATTTAAGCTATAAGTCGTGTGTTGATGCAATCAGTCGATTCAGAAAAAGCATATTTAATATCTTGAATTAATTGGTTTTTAATTAGTATGTAATATTTGCAAAAGGCTTTTTCCCTTTTGGTTCCCCCTAGGAAATATTATAGGCCAAAAGAAAATTTGAAAAAAATTAAACTAGAAGACCCAATGTGGATATTTGTGTTCATATCATATCAATGTAAAAGTTATAAAGACAAGAAGTACACTCAAAGACACGGTTGCCAGATTAGTGATTGTTCCTATCAGATCAATATTTCATTGTTCACGTAAACTGCTTCTGAACCATCCTGTATACTCCTTCTATCTTTTCTGAGTCTTCCAACTTACTTCCTCTCCTTCCCCGTTTTACCGTCGATATCACTAGATGACGCTTCATGTTTTTATTTCAAGGTCAGGCCTTAGTAACACTTGAACTCTGGTATATTGACCGAATGAAGTGAATGTGGCGGAAAATCTTTCTTGGTATTCATTAGCCTCGTGTTCAGTAGTTGGCTTTAGTGGGGCATTGCCGCGGTAGTATCGTGTAATTATGTAATAAACTCATGGCATTTCCTAGCAAACGACTTACAGACCAATCTCTATGTACATTAATTCATGTTTAAGGTGCTACTCTCGCACTATACTAGACTGTCCATTACAGTGAGATCAGGGTTCGAATCTCGGTCAAGTGTACTGTTGGTGGTTTTCCACTATCCCTCCACGGAACTGTGGATACACTTCCTCTAAATTCAACCTTCTTCATCCCTAACTCACTAGCGTAATTAGTACATTTGTGTATAGCCTGAACAACTAGTAATACACGATGCTATACAAAATATTCAAACTAACTTATACATTTTAAAGCTAATTTGTTTATGAAATATTTATAATATCAGTACTTATTTAGTTAAAATAAATTCATCTGAATCGACAACTATTTGCTCTTAAGTTTATGCCTCTGGTTGAAACACATTTTAAGTAAGCTGTTTAGGTGGATGCTGTGACTAGGAACTCAAAACACCAATAGTTTCTAAACGGCTTTTATTTTATCTGTGCATTCAAAAGCTTATTTTTTGATCCAAATTTAAAAAATCTGCTGAGAGCCATGAAATGATTCCTTTTGAATCTTCCAGGTTTAAACAATCTCAACCTTTAAGGCATTTCAACCGTTAGACTATAGTTCGATCCTCAAAGCCAAGCTTTAAAAACACTTTGGGAATTAAAAAAATCCTTGTGTGATCTACCTTGGCCAGAATTTCAAAATTCTTAGGGAATTAAAAATATTATTTTATGAACTACTAAGGCCATAAACTCAAAATTATAGCCGTATTTTAAAGGTTATGGCTTAATCTACCATTTCCAAAACCTTTCTGACCTGGTGGTCTAGGGGTAAGGTGTCGGACTTCTGTGCTGGAGTCCGGGGTTCAATCCTCGGTCCCGGCACAGATTTATCTGATTACGAAACCCTTCCTTCACCTCTGACAAGACATCTTGTGAACGTGGGGAATTCCAGGCCTCCGCCGTGGTTCGGATCCCACGTTAAACTATAGGTCCTCCATTTCATCTCAAAATCACCCTACCATTACACAATAGCGTAAGTGCGTGTAACCCGAACGGTTAGTGGTGCTAATAATAATAATAATAATAATAATAATAATAATATTTAAGTACTAATTACTCTAATGGATTAGGACTTGGGAAGGTTGAATCAGAGGAAGTGAACCCGCATCTGCGTGGAGGGAGAGTGGATAACCATTTAGGAAAAAACCCTCAGTTCACCCGACCGATGATTCGAACCTCGATCTCCCCGTCCTCAGCAGTCGAGCTCAACACGACAAGCGCGTTAGCCAACTACGCCACCGAGGCGGGTGAACGGGTAGTAAGAGGCGGTGCTAATAATAACAAAAATTTTCCAATTTGGTAACATTCAAAATATTCTTGTTCAATCTGCAATGTTTTAAAATTATAATCTCTTAGATCAGTCAACAGGATTGATTTCTATTTTTCACGACATGGTGCACTTTATAGTAGCGCTAACCTACGCACTAAACAAAATACAAGAGTAATAAATGGTACGGAACTGCGCACGGACTTTCTTGATCTATTGTTTAAAAAATAAAGATATTTGTTCAAAATTAATAATATCATATACACTGGCAAACCCAAGAAAAAATTGCGCTATACATACGTAAAATATTTTTTGACTCATGGTTTTAAATTTCATAATTTTATTTATAAGAATTAACGTCCTCATTTATATATTTGGACCACCAATAAAAAAATATCGGTATTGGGTCTCCTAGGGTCGACACTTCGTACTAAATTTTTACTTCCGGTTAAAATTTTCGTCACTTTACCTGGGGATGCAATATTATGGCTATCGCATTGATATTAAATTTCTCTTTTATAAATTTTGGCCAATTCAATAGGTATTGACTATTGCGTTTAAAATGAGAGAGAATCATTATAGTCGATTTTGAGGAGGTGGAATTTCTTTCTTTTCACTCTCTGTTAACTGCTATTAATTTTAAGGTTAGACAGACGCACAGACAGACGGCGTTGCAAAAACAACTCTTTAGGGTTTGGGGGGGTCATGAAACGTCAACATCCATCATTATCTCGGGCTAGATAATTTTGACGATTGTAATACTTTACCTTTAGTTTAGCTTTACGCAAATATATATATATATATATTGCGTAAAGCTTGAAAGTTATTGATTTATAAAAATATGTTGCGAATTAAATATATGTATTATAAATATATATACATATTTACAATGATAAGTAATTTCATATCTCAAGTAGATATGATAAAAAACATGATAATTTATGGATCAGGCCGGAGCCCTTAAAGTCATTTTACCGAAATATTGAGAGTGGCCATTTTGTTTAGAATATTTCTAAATATTTTGAAATGAAATTTAATCAAAATCGTTAGAGCCAATTTGGAGAAAATCAACTTTTTTCTTTTCGCTCTTGGGTAAAATACCCTTAATTTTAGGGTTTGATATCCAGTTCCAAAAACCCTTCGGGGCAGCCCTATTAAAAACCCAGATACCAGGTTTTATCCCAATAGGTAAAATAGTTTAGGCTCTAGTCGGAGGTACAAACAGACAGACGGAAATTCAAAAACAACATTTTGGGATTCGGGGGGCAAGAAACGTCGAAATTCATCCAAATCTTGAGTTCAATTTTTTTTTTTACAATCAAATTACTTTCTCTACCTGTACGATAGCGAGAAAGTAAAAATGAGAGGAAAACTGTGTTTCTCGCAAATATATTAAATAACATGTATATATATATATATATATATGTATATAAAACAAATCAAGCTTAGTGGTCCTGGGGTATAGGGTGCTTGCTTGCCTCAGAAACCGATGATCATGGATTTACACCCAACTGGTGTTGACTGATTTTTCTTGAGTGATAAACTTCGTCCCAGAACTTCCTTAGGAGGGGAAGTAAAGCCGTCAGTCCCGTGTCGATTGTGGCGTGTAAAATAACCCTGGAAGGTTTGGGAAAATACTTTTCCTGGTGAAATTGGTAGACACTTTAACCCTCACTCATAGAAATTCTCGTGTACCAATATAATCAGTCGGTTCAGAATGTGTACGTTAAATACCTCAAACAAATTTAAAAAAAATTGTTCCTCCCTTTTTTTAATGCTTTCAAAAAATTCTCTGGTCCTGTTCATTTTTACGAGATACTCGACACAGACATAATTTCATCCCGGGAATTTTTGTCCCAGAGACAGTAGTGATGTTAAACATTTTCATACCTTGTTTGTTTTGTAAAGGACATTATGAAATGTCTTTTTTAAAACTTATTACCGCGTCTTACTACCCGTTCGGGTCTACACTTAAGTACTAATTACTCTAGTCAATTAGAAATTGGGGAGTTTGAATGTAGAGAAAGTGAACCCGTATTTTCGTGGAGGGAGAGTGGAAAACCATTTAGGAAAAACCATCCCCAGTTCACCCGACTGAAATTCTAATCTCAATCTCCCCGTCCTATGAAATGTATTATTTATGTAAACATAATACATGCAAACTAATATAGTAATATAAGGAAGAACTCTCAACATAACACCAAATATATATATATATATATATATATATATATATAACTAACTAACATAAACCCATAACTAAATAGCTCTTAAGCATAACAAAGGGCCGAACAAAGTGTCCTAAGCTATTCATCCCCAGACGATGATAAAGGTGGGTCGAGTATTTAAAATGCACGCACCCAAATAAAAGTCTTGACCAGGCATCTGCTCCATCGCATAGTCCTTTACAAACGAAATAGCCTCCAGCAAATCGTGTTGAAAATACACGTTTAATCAATCAATTAATCAGTTCAATAAAAGAAAAACTAGTGCATTCAGCCCCCGTACTTGTGCAGCATGGTGCAAAGCGCATTAACCGAAGTGAAATGGGGCCAGTTGCCCAATTAAACTGGTGTCGGCGTGCCTGTCCTCCCCCACCTTTCTACCGGTCAATTTATCAGTCTGTCTGTCCTGTAGTCCTATCTATGGTAATTAAATTCTCGGCCTCCACTCAGTCGGCCTTAGGATAATCCGAATTGTGTTGGAATCCATGTGACTAAACCGCATCGGCAAATCCCTGAGCCCCAGAAGGGAGAGACCGCTGTTTTCCGTCACGTGCTGATAAACGGGAAAGCCTTATATTGACTACTAACAAGAATAGCGGAGCACTGAGAACCCCTGACTCTGACTAGAAAGACCTAAGTTTAGTTTAGACTTGCTTTGCATAAAGTGAGTCTTGACACAATGTGGTTTTCTAATCCCTTAGTCAGGTGAATGCTGGTACAGACCTCTAAAAAATACATTATTCATGTTGTTGTTTAGGTGATAGTATTAGCCTTCCTAAAATAATAAAAAATAGTAATTTTAATAATTATAAAGAAGATTAAAATGGAAATAATAATAATTGTAATAATAATTATTATTATTATTTCAATTTCAATTTTAATCTCCTTCACAGTATTATATTGCTGGCAAACAGTCTTGAAACCTATGACAGGCCAGTACTGAAAAGTACACAAGTACCTTACAAGTACATATAATAACAAAATAAAATAGACAATCATAGCTAGATAATTATAATGATGAATAGTTACAAAAAAAGGGAACAATGATGATGAAATAATAAATAGCTTGAGAGTAATAAAAAACAAATATCGAAAAGGCAGTAAACTATAAGCAAACAAATAAAGCAGAAAAGGGTAAATTTAAATACAGGATAAATTAATCATAAGGGAATAATAATAAGCCGCTCACTATGGCTTTCAACCCATCTAGTATTTTCTAAAATTTACATTAATAATATAGGGAAGAGAAATATATTATTTATAGAAATCGTACCTGCATTTTCCTGGGAGCAGAGTACGAAAGCATAAGGGGGAAAGACACCTTAATATATATGGGTGATATTTGGACCCTGAAGTCCCATCACCAGCCAACCAGACTAGATGAGTCTGGCGTTTTAATCCACAAGCCCACTGGCGCGAATAACCCACCAGGTTTTGTCGGATGAGATGGCTTAATTTGTTTCTAGCCCATGCTGGCACTATTCTCATTTCTTATCCTTTCTCCTTAAATGAGATGATTTAACTCACTGATAGGAATTACTGGTGATAATCACTCTCCTTATCTTAATCGAGTGGCTTAAATACTTTGTTGGCCTATTTGCGATCTTCGTTTATTCCTCGGAAGGCGTGAGGGAATGGAACATAAGTTAATGACCGCGTTTTTGCAATTTTTATGACTAAATCCATTTTTGGGGGAAAACAAATAAAATTGATTCAGAAGTTACGTTGTGTTTAATATTCTCAACAGCTTATGATTATTTTTCAAAGGGTGTTGCAGAATTTGACAAGGACTATTTCTTTTCATTTAAAATGCTTCTGTTCATATTAAACTTTGCTATCGACAGATATTCAAGAAAGGCTGTTGAAAAAACTAAATTAAACCCATCTACTGAAGTAATATTCTATGTATTTTAACCCAAAATAAAGTTTTGTCTTAGCAATTGAAAACTACGGGCCTCAACTCTCGTTGCTCCAGTCACACCTTAAATCAGAAAGTTTAAGAGTCGCACGGACTCAGTCCCGCTAAAAGTGGATGGGAAGGCAGCTTATTTCAGCTCAGCACCATGTTTATGCATTAGCTAGGTGTCAGCTGTTGTGTCGTTGCAATAAGGATGGATTCTCAAGTGAAGGAAAGACAGCAAGTAATGGATACTACGACACAACGCAATCTTTATACTCATCATCGTCAACTGTTTCCGGCCATTGACCGGGTCAGTTTGGCAAAATGTCTACACCTTCCTCTATCTTTGCACCATTCTTTCTAGTTTAGTTGCTTCCATTCCTCTCCTCTCACTTGCACACTTTCTGTTATCTAGTCCTCCCATCTCTCTACCATCTCATGTACTCCCTGTGCATCCACTCTTTCGCAAATAACTTCATTCCTAATCTTGTTTTTCCTCATGACAGCTAACATGCTCCTTTCAAATTTCACTCCCCATGACGTCCACTTTCCTTTCCTCTCTTGCATTCAATGTCCATGTTCCTGTTGCATATGTGACAATGGGTACAACTTTCTCTCTGTACAACATTCTCTTACACTTCAAGGGGGGTTCTCTTCTTCATAGCAGGTCTCTTACACACCTGTAGAACAACTCTCTCTGCTGTCTTCTTCTCCATAGCAGGTCTCTTACACACCTATAGAACAACTCTCTCTCTGCTGTCTTCTTCTCCATAGCAGGTCTCTTACACACCTATAGAACAACTCTCTCTCTCTGCTGTCTTCTTCTTCATAGCAGGTCTCTTACACACCTGTAGAACAACTCTCTCTCTGCTGTCTTCTTCTCAATAGCAGGTCTCTTACACACCTGTAGAACAACTCTCTCTGCTGTCTTCTTCTCAATAGCAGGTCTCTTACACACCTGTAGAACAACTCTCTCTCTGCTGTCTTCTTCTAAATAGCAGGTCTCTTACACACCTGTAGAACAACTCTCTCTCTGCTGTCTTCTTCTTCATTGCAGGTCTCTTACACACCTGTAGAACAACTCTCTCTCTGCTCTCTTCTTCACAATAGCAGGTCTCTTACACACCTGTAGAACAACTCTCTCTCTGCTGTCTTCTTCTCAAAAGCAGGTCTCTTACACACCTGTAGAACAACTCTCTCTCTGCTGTCTTCTTTCTTCATAGCAGGTCTCTTACACACCTGTAGAACAACTCTCTCTCTGCTGTCCTCTTCTTCATAGCAGGTCTCTTACACACCTGTAGGACAACTCTCTCTGCTGTCTTCTTCTCAATAGCAGGTCTCTTACACACCTGTAGAACAACTCTCTCTGCTGTCTTCTTCTCAATAGCAGGCCTCTTACACACCTGTAGAACAACTCTCTCTCTCTGCTGTCTTCTTCTCAATAGCAGGCCTCTTACACACCTGTATAACAACTCTCTCTCTGCTGTCCTCTTCTCCATAACAGGTCTCTTACACACCTGTAGAACCACTCTCTCTCTGCTGTCCTCTTCTCCATAACAGGTCTCTTACACACCTGTAGAACCACTCTCTCTCTGCTTTCTTCTTCTCAATAGCAGGTCTCTTACACACCTGTAGAACAACTCTCTCTCTGCTGTCTTCTTCTTCGTAGCAGGTATCTTACACACCTTGTAGAACAACTCTCTCTGCTGTCTTCTTCTTCATAGCAGGTCTCTTACACACCTGTAGAACAACTCTCTCTCTGCTGTCTTCTTCTTCATAGCAGGCCTCTTACACACCTGTATAACAACTCTCTCTCTGCTGTCTTCTTCTTCATAGCAGGTCTCTTACACACCTGTAGAACAACTCTCTCTCTGCTGTCTTCTTCTTCATAGCATGCCTCTTACACACCTGTATAACAACTCTCTCTCTGCTGTCTTCTTCTTCATAGCAGGTATCTTACACACCGGTAGAACAACTCTCTCTCTGCTGTCTTCTTCTCATTAGATCCTCTCTATTCCTACCCTTCACCCTGTAATGATATTGTTATATTGCGTTGTTTTCCGGATTATTTACGTTTAGGTTGTATAGATTTTACTAGATAGTGTTTGTACTGTCGTTGATTTAATTCCACACACGTGCAGATAGCGACGGTTCATGAACATTCAGTTTGCTTGCTTCCAGCCCTTGCAATAATTCAAGGTCAAACCTCGCAACACATTTAACTAATAAACTTTAGTGTTTTTATTTTATTTTCTAAAAGTAGTTTATGCTGTTCGGTGACCATCTTAAATTAAATCCAGATAATTGGTGTTCTTTATTATATTAATGTGTGAATGAACATTCGAACTGAAGTGAAAACAATGTTTAAACAAAGACTTTTTCGATTACTAAATAAAACATGAATTCTGATCATTTCTATATAAAATAATATGAAAATAGCACGTATAAAATGTGCTTGGAATACAAAAGGTTTAAATTGCCAATCTCAAACCACTGTTTAAAGGATCGTAGCGCGATATATATTTTACGCTCTCCCCTTTTCTCATCTTTACTTCGTCCAACTTTATAGCTTTACTAGGCCTTACTTACCCTCTTCCTTGTCATTACCATCACTTCACACTTCCCCATACTAAATTCTATTTCTCACTGTTTCATTTCCTCATTCTATTCCTGTAGCTAAGTGTATACTCACAATGGGTAGTAAGATGTGGGGATAGAAAGAATTTATTCCTGTAGCTGTTCCTGTACTTCCTATTCCTTCTCCCCCCATTCCACCAAGTCATCAGCAAACATCATGGTTTTCATTCTTTCCTGCCCAAGTTTTTCTGTCACTTTATTCAAGACCAATTAATAGAAGTGATGAGTGGGCACGCCACTGCTTCACTCAATATTTTATTTGTAACTAGTCCTTCCTTCCACTCTTCGTCCTTACACAACTTCTGTTATACTCATTCATGCTATTTATTCTCTCATTACAACTCCTCTTTCCACTTCGGCCTCCTACAGGCTTTCCAAACTTTATTTCTATCCACGTTACCATATGAATTCTACACATCTATACACTCCATTAATTAGTCTTGCCCAAATTCAAGTTAACGCAACCTAATCTAACCTAACCTAGCCTAAATTTATTCTAACCTAACCTGTCCTAACGTAAACAACCTAGACTAACCTAACCTACGACATAGCACAACCATAACCTAAACAAGTCTAGATTACTACAAGGCACAACACAATCCTAAGTCATTGCAAAATTAAATGGCATTTTTTGGTTGGTTCATGGGACCAAATTGGTACGTTGTATGAGACTGAATTAGAAGTATGTCTGGGGCCAAGTTTGTACTGAGTAGTGATACTGATGACCTGGCCCAGTTTGACCTACTTTCAGTGCCCAGTTTGACCTACTTTCCATATCCGTATGATTTACCGTTATTCCCCCCTCCCCTACCACCTCCCCCCCTCCCCCTACCGCCTCCCAGGCCTACCAACTCTGACATGTTGATTCTTGCTGATTAATTATTAATTATTGTTAATTAATTAATTGGTAG
>CABEEJ010005950.1:28032-44646 GCA_901482245.1 Timema douglasi | reverse complement strand
GGGGGAAAACCAACAGCCAATCAGAGAGCAGGAGGCGTGGTCACGTTATCAATTTCCACCTATCCTGGCCTGTTACAGGTCACCCCACCAACTACTTACATTCCTCTTAAGTAGTAAAGAAAGAGCAATGGTGTTAAGAGTCTACACCTATTTCTTAAGATGGAACTTGTTCAGTAAATCAAGTGGCAATGCAGACCGCAGAAGCTACCGGTGTGTCTTATAAGTTAGTAATCTCTCTTAAACAATAATTCAAAACTAACGGAAAGTTACTGACACCAATCAAAAAAGGAAATAACTGCACTCAAATGAGGCGTATGGATAAATATGACACTTTTACTCAAGCAGCAATTTGCAGAAAGGTTCATTCAATTAACCGTAACAATGAACTACCTACCCTAAAGAAAATTAAAGCTTTGATTGATATTGCTAGTCACCTTCCTAATTTTCTGATTAAGAACAAGTAGGAATGTAATTTATAGCATTTAGTGTAAAATGCATGTTGTAATATATTTGTTTGTATATTAATTATGAAGGAAAAAGCTTTATACACAAAATAGTTTAAGCATAATTACTTGTGGAATAGAGAAACGTTAATAAACTTCAATCTTTGTAGAAATAGTTAATGTTTCTAGAAAAGGCTGTACACCGATAGGAAATGTTTTTGCCTGTAAATTGAACCCCCCAACTTCCCCATGCCACATTGTTTACAATGAGAGATTTCCAAGTAAGCCCTCCCCTCTCACTTCCCAAAAACAGAAAGCTAGAAGGTTTGGCAACCGGTAACAGAGAGAGAGCGAAGATAACTCTTTTCTCCATAAGAAGTGCAGTTCCCTCAGCTATGATATTAGGTGTAGTAACGGCCAAATCCGGCAGCTAGAAAAGTTAATAGCTCTACTTCCCCCTATTCATGCCTATAATCAGATACTGTGAAGTTGTCACTTTTTATAGATAGTATCAATACATGTAATAAAATAATTATTATAATAATATAGTAGAATATTAGCAATATTATAGCAGAAAGTTAGTATATTTTAGGTCTTTTCGATGAAAATTGGACTGTATAAAAATACAAACCACTGGACAACTCACTGGATAAACTTATTTAACCTGTTTGACATAAATATGAACTCGCTCCGGTGGTTGCTTGGTCTAAGGCGTCTCTCTAGCAATAAACTGGACTGCCGATGATGAGATCGGGAATCAGATCCCTGTTGAGCCTACTGAGGATGATTTTCCTAAATAGTTTTCTACTCAACCTCCTTGCAAATTTGGGTACATTTAATCTAATTTCAACCTTCCTCATCCCTAACACATTAGCATATTCAATCTATATTTACGACGTACAATTTGAATGGGTAGTAAGACGTGGTGTTAAAAACACAATACAAACACATAAAGATGTAGATGAATAAGGTTATATTTATAGGAAGTGTACGCGCATTTGCGTGGGGGAAAGTGGAAAATTATTTTGTAACAATCACCTGAATGAGATTCGAACCTCGATCTCTCCATCATCGGCATTCTAGTCTACTGCAAGACGAGAGTAGCGCCTTAGACCATGTAGCCACCGAAGCCGGTAAAGATGTAGTTAAAACGAATCAAAATTCTAGAGAAAAGTATATATATATATATATATATATATGTCTGTTGTTTCATTAAATATAAATGATAATGTGGGCTGCAAGATAAATTGGAGCAGCTGAGTTCATTTTACTGCTGCACATCGACCAGAATGCATTGCGTGAGAATAGAGCACATCCAGCTGCGCTAAGTGAAGAGTAGTGTTTTGGTGTGCAATAATGGAAGCCTGGTACATGGCTGTTATAACAGTCGGTCAACTTCAAAAGGAAGTCTAGGACCTAAACTCACACTACCTGAGTGACTCGAGTTTGTGCCACACATCAATGCCAGAAGTGTTGCCTCTATACAAGGGACAACATTAACATTACAGAATGGGGGCTCGGCCACGTACTAGAGAAGTTGACGAACCTCCATTGGAACATATTTAGAAACTAAATTGTAGCTGAAAGTTTTTAAATAGAAGTATATTGGTCTCGTTGTGAGATCGATCACATTTTTTTGCGCAGCCACAGAAAATGCATGTGATCTATTATTTTTAGCAGAGCGTCTTACTATCCGTTCGGGTTATACGCACGTGTTACTAATTACGCTGTTGGGGATGAGGAAAGTTGATTTTAGAGGAGGCCTACTAGAATTTTCGTAGAGAGAGTGGGAGAGTAGAAAACCAAGCCTCAGTACCCCCGACCAGTATTTGAACCCTGATCTCCCTCTCCCCATCATCAGCAGTCTAGTCTAGAGCAAGAATGATGCCTTAGACCATTCGATCACCGAAGTGGATTTATGTACATTTACCATCAAATTTATGAAGAGCTTAATAAAAGAGGAAAGGGTACATTTTCTTGAATTATACCTTCCTCGTCCTTACCCTATTAGAGTCAACATGCGGGTTTTAAGACGTGGTACACACACACACTAAATAGATATACATTAAACTCATTTGGCCGAAGCACGATCTTCATAACTAGATTGAATTATATATATAAAATTCAATATATATACATTTATATATTACATATATATAAATTTATATATGTAATATATATATTACATATATATACATTTATATATGTAATATATATACATTTATATATGTAATATATATTACATTTATATATTACATATATATATGTAACATGAAACCTCTTTTTAAAACCTCTTTTAGTTTAATTCGTGGAACTTCAACAAAACCAGTACTTGTTTGTTTCATTATTTTTANATTTATATATTACATATATATAAATTTATATATGTAATATATATATTACATATATATACATTTATATATGTAATATATATACATTTATATATGTAATATATATTACATTTATATATTACATATATATATGTAACATGAAACCTCTTTTTAAAACCTCTTTTAGTTTAATTCGTGGAACTTCAACAAAACCAGTACTTGTTTGTTTCATTATTTTTATTTCACACTTAACATGCTGAACAGTTCAGCAACACCTGAAGTACGAGTTACATTACATTGGAATGATAGTACAATGCAATCTTGAGCAAGACTGTCTCCCTTGAGAGAACTCAGGCAACTGTTCTGACAGTAACATTTTAAAAGCAATCAGGGGCAGGGTTGAACTCCCGTCCCGCCCCCGTGGACGCTAGAGGAAACACAGTAACTGACCTGCCCTCTATCGTCAACACGGCGGGTTCGCAGTTCAACCACGTGGGTAATACGTAGATTGTGACGTCACACTCTACAAACATATATGTAATATATTACATATATATGTAATATATATATACATTAATATATGTAATATATATATCTATATATAATACACATGAATTGGCGAAGGTATGACTGCCATTAGGACAGGGTTCCCAATGTCATAAAAAAGTGGTTAATGTATTTTGAAAAATGTAATGGGCTGTAGATTTGCACAAAACTCTCAAAACGTCGGAACTTTAGTTGGGATCTACTACAAACTCTGTGAATTGATCAAACAATAAAGTTGACTTCGTCAATTTTTCTTCTAGTTACGACCATTAGCAATCTCCACTATAATAATCACCAGCTCTTCTGTCCAGCCGAAAAAATCTCGAAAACTCAAAGTCCTAAGAAGCTGAAATTTTGTCAGAAAGATATCCGCTAATTCAAAAGGGTGTAGGAATACGTGCTGGTCATGGTGGGAGAGGAGGGAGGGGTGGACCGGAATGTTTTTTTGGAACAGAAGCATTTACTAAAAACAAAAAAATATATAGAAAACATTTTGTTTACAATGAAATCTTCAATTGAGGAACAGTTTCACACTTCCCTTGGAAAAAATATTGTACTATAGAGTATTTAATTAAAATGCACGTCACAGATTTTGAGGTTCACTAAAAAATGACTCCAACTCGCAATAATTGCCTAACAAATGCCAATGGAACACATTACATGACCAGAAATGAAGCCGTTGTTTTTAAACGGGTATTATGCTAATATATTAATAACAGCTAGGAGTAAGGACGGAAGGTCAACAAGGAGTAAGGACGGAAGAGTGGGGCCAAGACTGTGATGAGCGCAAAGAGAAACAGAATGAAAAAGGAGAAAAAGGGAGAAAGAGTACATGTTGATACGCTCTAGGGGTGAACACCATTATTTCTAGCGCAGACCCACCTTTTTAGCGAAGTCTTCTACAGGTCTGGGAGACCTTGGTTCGATTCCACCTAGAACTTATAATAATTTAGTATTCGTTTTGTTTCTTAAATGTCACAGTTCTCAACGCTGTGAGCTGTTTGTCGTCCTGGGTAAATTTGGCTGTCATGGACTGAAACAACATTTGTTTTCAGAAAATGTACACTCTACTTTCCCTGAAAGGTAGTACTGGTAGTAGTTTATAAACTACACCATATTGGGAATATGCAAGGTAAGCTTGCCACCTTAAAGGGTAGACAAAGGGTACGTTGAAATCGCCAGAAAAAATTATAAATGCAAGTATTTAAAATAATGTCGACAATAAACAAATAAATAAATCGCATATTTCAGCTATGAGAATGATTTGTCTTTGTAATTCCGACGATCTTTAAGAGATTATAGCTAGATTCCCCGTTAGATCAAGACTTTATGTAGTGTAAAGAAAGTGGGATGTGAGTAATTAGGAGTTCACTATAGTTATGGCCACAGGGGTTGTAATATATTGACACTTAATAGACACCAAAAAAAGCCAACATTGATTACTATCTCTTACAGCTACCAAAATTGATATCATTGCCACATATTGGCGTATAAATACATAAAAGTAGATCTAGTAAATTTTAGAAATGTCAAGGGTCTACAAATATTGGTGCAACCATAGGTTTGACACCCAAGCCGGTAATACCACAGTTTAAAACGTAAGTCTCGCAAACATAAATATATCGCATCCCAATACTTTTTGGGTTAGAACGCATATTAATTACTCTAATGTGTTGCGAATTAGAAGGGTATAATCAAGTAAGAATGCAACAACATTTTCGTGAAGGGATATCATTTAGGACCCTTTGTATACCCGACCTAGATTCAAACCTCAACCTTCCTGTCACTGACTAACCAGACTTAGCTAGTTTAACATTCAGGCCGTGTGTCCACCGGCACGGGTTGTCTCTTAATATACTTGATGTCCAGTGACAGGAGGTCATGGTTTGAATCATGGTCAAGTAAACTTAGGGTGGTTTACCACATATGTTTTATCACTGTGATTTTTCCACTCTCTCCACAGACTAACGTGGATGCACTTCCTCTAAACTACCTCTTTCTTCCCTACCTCATTAACGGGACATTTCAGTGCCAACGAGCAATTTTTAATATCGAATTTATAATAGAATACGGAAAAGTGACCATGTTTGAAGTAGTGTCAGCTGCGAGGGAACTATTAAAAAAATAAAATAAAAGAGTCAAATCTAAATAAAATACTGAGAATCGGGTTTAGTTAAAACACATTTAATGTCAGTAATATTGTATTACATCCAAAGTTTGGATGATATATTTCAACGACACTTTATAAACAATATAATACTATACTAATGTGAGTTGTGGGTTTACAAAATTATTTTAAAATTCAATTTCAACTCGAAGCTCATTTTCTGAAACGCGTCAAGGGTCAGTCGGTAGCGTATCTGCCTGATGAGCTAAGAGTACCAGGGTTCGATTTCCACCCTGGCCGAAAAATTAATCATGAAAAATATATGGGTTTCTCCTTACACAGCGGTGAATTAACGGCTGGGGGGTTGGGTGTTGTGTCTCTATTATATCTAAGTTAGCTTATAAGTCGTGCAGGAATATCAGTCAGTTTATAAAGTGAACGTTTAATACTTCAAATAAAAACTAAAAAACTGGGTGTTAAACGTTACATTTTTTTTTAATACGCCTCCAGCAACTCCCTTGTGTCCCACAAAAAAAAAGCTGCTAAAAAGTTTGTTTTAAAATCTAGAACAACAAGTAATTGCGTTGTGGCCGTGGGGTATAGGAAGTAGGGGCACGTGCTCACGCCCCCCTTGAGCACGTGTTCATATCTCTCACAACTCTCACCCCCATCACAGGAGAGAGCTAATTCAATTTTAACACCGCCACAGTTTTAAATGTTTCCGTTCACTTTCTATACACTTTGCTTACGACTTCTGATAAACAACATTTTTCCGTGAAAAACAGTTGAGTTTAATTAGTTTTATTATATCCTATCAGTTTGATTTTATATTTTCTGTTCAGATTTGTATTTGTGATGAATATGGGGCAATGTTCAGAGCTTTAGTTTACGAAAACTACTATTAAAGTTTTTCAAAATTAAACTCTTATATTATTTTCTTTAATACGAATCTCGAATCAGAATCTTATATTTTCTTTCGAATCTCAAATCTTTAAAAATTTACAATTTTTGCTTGAAGTAAAAATATTTAGAATGGAAATTTAAAAAAATTGTTTAAAACCTGGTGCCACTGGCAAATTTTTTTAGAATATATATTACGTCATAAACGACTAAGAGAACACTTGTCTGTCTGGTAATTTAATTATATTAAAACAATTGGTTTTTTTTTTGTGATTTTGTTATTCCTCCAAATACACAAATATATATATAATTCTTTTCACTAACTGGTTAAAATAATGTTATATCAAGTCAAGGCTTTCATAAATTGTATTCGAGATATATTTTTGAGATATTTTAGGAATCTCTCGAATACCTTTGGATCTGGGGAATTCGAGGATTCAAACGTCCCACCGCCATTTCTATTGAAAACTCTTTGAAAACAACATCAATATCTGAAATTAGCCTTTTAAAAACAAGAAGAACATTTTTGTCCACAAATCAGCTATGCCAGTGTTATTTAAAGAATTTACACTGGGAATAAATCTTAAGACGAATAGAAAAGTTAACTCTAAACATTAATTTTGGTCATTTCTCTTGACTCCTTAAAGAAATATAAATATTTTAAAAGTAAGTGGTTTATTCCCGATTTTTTTAGCACCGCGTCTTCCTACCCGTTCGTGTGACACGCTTATATACTAATTACGCGAATGGTTTTAGGGATAAGAAAGATTATATATATATATATATGAAGTGTACCCACATTTGTGTAGTTGGAGAGTGAATAACCATTTTGGAAAAACCACTCTTAGTACATCTGACCGAGATTAGAACCTCGGTCTTCCTGTCATCAGCAGTCTAGTCTACTGATAAAGTAGCGTCTCAGACCATGCGGCCACCAAAGCGGGTCTGGTTAATTTTGATTGGTCCAATTAACGCGTATTATATAAATGTACGAATTGTATTAGTACACGACTTACAAACTAACTTACCTAACTCCTAGATATTGTTTGTTTGTAAGGATGAAGCTGTGGGCCTATGCAACTAGCGAGGATCTTGGATATTCCAGTCTTACCACTCGCACGGACTATCCGCATATTTACACTTATGAGGTAAGGACGAGAGCGGTAGAATTTAGAGGAAATGTGCCAGTATTTGCGTGGAAGACCCTTCCGGTCAGTGGGTAATCAGACAATACGAGACTGACTGTGTGAAGCATGGCAATGCAGAGGAGGTAAGACGTCTTACCGTCGCCACTGGACGTCACGTTGTCCGCCTCTTACCTCGGCGGTGGAGCATCACGCTCTGTGATCACAAACACGCCCGCCGGCTCCTCGCGACTTGAAGGTCCTGCCGACACGCGAGTCGCGGGATCACTGCCGCTACCGACCTCGGCCTGCTGGTGCGCATGCGCGGCGTCGTTCGTGTCAGCTTTGACATCAGGAACGCGAGGAGGTCGGGGGGACCTGAAAAAAAACGAGTTAGCACAATGTAAGGTGACGTGATATAAAAAAATATGAAAAAACAAACAAAAGGCGTGTGAGGCAAAAGCTGAAAGTTCACCTTTTTATTAATTAAGTTATTTCACCATCAGTGGCATAGCTACATACGGGTAACTTGGGGTCAAACCCTCCCCCCTAGTCCCATAGGCCAAAAAAATAATTATAAAATCCAATAAAGTAAATACAACAAAAAATGAAAAAAATACTTCACTCATATTCTCTTAACACATTACCTTTAAACCTTTTTAAAAAACTAAGTTTAATTATTTCCGGATGTGTACCAATACAATAACAATGAGGAATTTGAAATTCCCGCTGCGCTTCCCATGATCATTCTTCATACAGCCGCACGGAGCTTTGGCTACAAGTAAAAACTGTTTGCTGTTTGTTCCCGCCTGTGCCAGGCCAGGGCAGGCCCGACCCACCAGTTGCTTAGAAATTCGCATTGAACACAACACAACGCAGCAACTATGCGGTAATGTGATTGTGGAGGTGAATTGTGATTGAGATTTCGTGTGACGCGCGTACAGACGTACAGTGTTATTAACTGACTAGTGACAGTGTTGTTTAGTTGGATTACGATAAGAATAGTATTGATTGCAAATGGAAAAGAAACGTAAAACGCAGTGCGATCTGTTCTCATTTTTTCTAAACGACTAAAAACTGACGATATAAACTAAAATGATTCCAGAATTTCCATGACCGAGACTAAGAGTTCTCACTGCTCAGCTACAGAACAAGAAATAATTGATCCATGTTGTAGCACTAGCATCGAGTCTGAATCTACCGACACTAAACAAGTTCCAGAAGAAAATACGTTAGTAAAGTCTTCTGTACCACTGCCACAAGCTATGAATATGAACAATAACGACATTGGAAATCTCATTAGAGACCCAGTGAGGGTAGGCTTAGGCCTAAGAATCATGGATGTAATAGTGATCCTTAGCTTTTAGGCCTACAAATTAAGGGTACCCCCAATCAATTTACAGGCTGCAAAATTTTTAGCAGGTGTGTTTATTGTTTATTTTATTCAATGTACTTTCTGCTCCTGCAGTGTTTCAAGTTTTCATTAACACCTCAATTCTATTGTATTATAGATTAACTCTGCATACAAAGCGGAACTTTCAGTACAGCTGGTTAAATCGCTGGAAGTGGCTGTAATGTTCTAAGAGAGAAGATGCCACGTTTTGCAAATTTTATGATTTGTTTAGTAATCATGAGGTTGAATTTGGGCATCAACTTTTGGGTAGACTCACGAAAGAGAAATTTAATAATTTGAAAGATGCTGTTGTAGAACTTAACAGGCAGCAAACTACATAGTACCACAAAATTTGCCTTATTCGTTCAAGTCAACTTCAAAATGTCTCTTCTAAGAAGCAAGACTTGGTAGATGCTCATGTTGACTTAAAGAAACTGATAGAGGAAAACCAAAGTAGGATTATTCCCATTATAGAGACCATTTTATCGTTTCAAAGCCAGAAGTGGGGACACAAATCTAGAAAATTATTCAAAATATGCTTCTCTGAATGCAACATATGTGAGCCCTCAAACACAAAATGAGATAATTGAAGCTTGCAATGATTTTATTTTAAATAAACTAGTAAGTAAGGTAAACAGTGCTAGGTGTTTTACTGTTCTAGCCGATGAAACCACAGATATTTCAACAGTAGAACAGTTGTGTCTGTGTGTGCGATACATAGATGAGAATGCAAAACAAATTCGTGAAGATTTCCTCCTATTTATGCCTGTTTCATATTTAAGTGGTAAAGGTTTAGTAAATACCATCTTAGACGCATTGAATAGTATTGGTTTAGCTTCAACGTACCTCAGGGGATAAGATTATGATGAAGCTTCTGCCATGAGCGGCCGATTCAATGAAATACATGCTCACGTCAAGGATGTTTATCCCCTCTCACTATATTTGCATCGCAGCTCACATTGCTTCAATCTGGCTGTAAAAAATGCTTGTTTTTTCAAGCGATCAAGAACTGTATGGGTGTTGTAGGCAGCTTTGTGTATTTCTTAAATATCCGAAACGACTACGTGTTTTCAAAGAATCAATTGAAAGGACAGCTCAAACCAATGCAACTTATCTGAAGTCACTGTTCCCAACTCGTTGGGTAAAATGGCATGATGCAATTCTTATCTTCTTAGAACTCTTTGATGCTGTTATTGAGGGACTCAACATTATTTCTGTATGGGCAGAATGAGATGCTGCTTTAAATGCATACCAGCTACTGTCGTCTGTAAGACAGTCGGAATTCTTTGTGGCTTTACATGTCACCGATAGGCTCTTTTGTATAAGCATATCTCTAAGTCAAGTCCTTCAAAACGAAAACATTGATTTGCTAGTAGCAATGGAATCTGCTGTTTGGGTTGAGGAAGCCATGAATGACTTGTGAGAGAACGCGGGGACTGAATTTAGGAAAATAATTGTGGAAGTAGAGAAAAGGGTCAAATATATTGATATCGACATTGTTGCACTTAGACGGACAGGAAGACAAACACAGAGATGCAACATTTCCACAGAAAGTGTTTAAGATTACTTTCTAATAGCAATATATGTATTACATAGTTTAATGTGTTTGCTTCCAAAAGTGCCACAAAGCCATCTGTTGCTGATAAAGATTCAATTAAGCAGCTGGTTAATACGTATACCACAGATAAATCTTGCAGTGAGCAAGCAGCCATTGGTGAGCTACATGTGTGGTATTGATTGCTTGCCTCACAGCCCAAAAGACCTAATCATGTTTTGGACACATATTTGATGTGCAGTGAAATTCAGTTCCCTATAGTAAAGGTACTCCTACGTGTACTAGTTTCCAGTAACAACAGCAACCAATGAGCGTTCTTTCTTCACCCTTAAGCACCTGAAAACATACTTGCGTAACTCATTGGAAGAGAGTCGTTTAAATAGTTTGGCACTTTTGAACATTCACCACGATATTGAAATAAGGCCAAATGATGTGTTAGATGAGTTCAGCAAGAAACTACGCCGATTAAATTTTCGGTTATGTTAAATGTTAAAACCTCACTGCCCTGTGTGACTATGTGATAATTTACCTCAAAGTAAACTCAGTGCTACGTAAGCGGGGCATAGTTAATCTTTTAAATAATACTAGAATTTTTTTAAACAAAAAATTCAAACAATTAAAAAATGTATTCCAATTGTTTCCAATACATAAAATAATATAATAATATTTATAACTAAATTAATAATAATTTAAGCAAAATAATTATATGTTAAGATTTAGTTAAATATATTATAATTGTGACTTGTGTGTTCATGTTCGTTTGTACAGTAAATCCATTGTGTTCAAATTTAATAGGAATAAATCATTTTTCAGTGCAACTGTGCGATTTTCTATTGTTCACTTTGACTCCAATTCACTTTTATAAAAATGTAACCCCCGTTAGTCAACTATTCTGGTTGTCTATTGGCTGACTAAACATGGCTCAGCATAGTGGCATAAGCATTATCATAACGATTTTTGGTTAAATATATTTAAAAATACAGACTTTACAAGGGTTTGGAACAAATACATTTAAGCATTTCAATACCTATTATTTTACCCCACAAACCATTCTCTGCTGCTGCCACTAAGAGAATCTCCCCCCCCCTCCCCCGCCCCTCTTCAGAGGATCCCAGCTACGCCAATAATCAGCATGAAAATATTGTTGCATCAAGATTTGAAGAGTTAGTTAACGTTCCAAAATAAACTTTTTATGACAAAATATGTTTTCATGCAATGCGAATTTCTTACGAAACATAATGGAAAATAGTGGCGTAAGATAAGGCAGTGGGGTATGTGTGTGTGTGTGTGTGTGTGTGTGTGTGTGTGTGTGTGTGTGTGCGCGCGCGCGCGCAGGATGAGTTACCAGCCCCCGTGATATGAGCACCGAGGTGCTTGGAGACATCCACTGGTTCATGTATTGAGACCACCACTGTGAGCGGTGTACTCTGATTTATAAAAGGGCCAGCTTTATTTTCGAGGGAGTAGCATTTTGTTTTGCCTTGTCTCAGTCCTCCCCCCCATTCACCAAAACCGAAAACACTCCTACGCCCTTGTTGTAATGGAAACACTTAACTGGACAGAAATTTAAGAACTGAACTCACAGCTTAAGACCCCATTTCATGACACGATGAACTCAAAGTTGAAGGCTATGAAGAGAAAAAGATCTTCTCGGGGGGTGGAGCCTAAATTCTGTAAACTGCCAGGGATGGAGTAAAAATGTGTGTCACCCTGGCCACCCGACTTTTAGCCACCCGGTTTTTAAAAACGCCCATCGATTGTGCTAAGTTAGTGCTGGTTAGTGCTCGATTTTCATCGTTAGTGCTGTAAATTTACGGCACTTATTCACGATTGTTTATGGGTAGCTAGGGAGATATCTCCCTGGCCACCCAGTATAAGAAATAAAAGAGATAACAGTTTTTTTGAAAATGCGCATCGTTTGTGCTAAGTTAGTGCTGGGTAGTGCTCGATTTTCATCAGTTACATACAGTTACAGTACATAATAACTTTTCCTTATTTTATAAATTAACTTATTATTATATTTATTTAACATTATTATTTCTTTCGTATCATTATGTTTAATAGAAGTATTTCTAAATCCTATGTAGGCACTCTTTTCTACGTTTATATTGAATTCTTATGTTGTAGGAAACTATTATTTAGTATTTTTTATTTAATCACTTTTCAAAATTAATAATTGTCTAATTTATTACAACTATCTTTTAAATGACAACTCGTTTTTTCCCTCTTATACATAATACTGTTAACTGTAGTGCTATTTTTCAAAGATTTATGTGAAAATCAACAATACACATATACATATACATACATATAATATATACATATGACTATTCATTTTATAAAATAAAGATGGTAAGGAAGCAAATGCTTTATTTTCTGCTCGCTACTGCACTAGTTAATGATTATTGTAAATGCCAGATTTATTAAATTTAAGATTACAATAAATATAATCAATAACAGTTCTACATTAAAACTGTTCTTTAATAATTGAAGATAGAATTTATTTTGATATGTAAATGCTTGAAGAAAGAATTCCCTTTTGCGTGGGCTTGACACTTTTTGACTAACATTTTTAACCATCTGTCGCTTTTCCGAAGAAAATCATTGTATTCGCAGTATTTATCTTCAGATTTGCTGTTCTCTTCTCCAATTCAACCCTTCTTAACTAACCCCTCCTACTCATTCTTCTTTCTTTGCCAACTAATTTGTAGCGTGTACTTGGAACTACCATTCTAATAGTTTCAAGCTGAAAGGTTTGGTTTTTTTCTATCTCAAGGACTTATCCCTTCCATCACTCTCCCCAGACTCTACTAATATTTCCTATTTCCTTTATCAATATCTTGTCTTGGATCTACCCAACTTTGTTGCTTGATCAATACACAGCAAAACACCAAAATGGTGAGATTGAAAACATTTCCTCGAGGTCAAATATATAAGAAAACCAGCACCACCCTTCTCAATAGCGTTGAGTTAATATCACAAATTTAACTGATATTTTGTCTTACCTGCAGATGACTGGGAGATCGGAGTTCATTCCCAGTTGGGTCTACTGGGGATGGTTTTTCCTAAATGGTTTCTTATTCACTCTCCCCACATAAATGTGAGAACATTTCCTTTAAATTCGACCTCTCTCATCCCTAACCCATTAGCGTAATTATTACATAACCTTATAGCCCAACAATCCAATTAACGCTTTATTTTAGTTAAAATTTTGTCAATTTAAAACTGAATTGCACTTCACAACAAAATAAATACTACAATATTAGTAAAACATATAGCACAATTAAAAACACATGACATCATCAACACCAAATAAAATCTTATATTAATGTTAATAACAGAACAAGGGCTCCGGAAGCTCTTTGTAAGTGTTGGAAGGAGGGTGAGGGGGCTCAAATAAGAGGGAGGTCAGGGTTCCTTGCTCGGTAAGATCTTAAGGCATAGATGATTCCTGAAGATATTTGATGGAGGTTAATCTTTAATGGGTAGTATTTATAATGCCTTTGTTTGTTATAAATTATAGTTGAAACACGGCTTGAAGAGCGGATTATTATTATTTTTTTTTTTGTGGATTTGGACGCCCTTTAAAGTTATTTAGATTGACCGTTGCCTGGAAATCTTTTGGAAATTAGTTGCCTCTAAAAGCTATTTTAGCTATTTCCCCAGTACATTTTTTAAATTTGGATGCCACTAAAACAGTGGTCCNCCAGTACATTTTTAAAATTTGGATGCCACTAAAACAGTGGTCCCCAAACTGTGGTATGCGTACCACCAGTGGTACGTACGTACAATAATTCTCGGTGGTACGCCTTGAGAAGCCAAACAAAAAAGTTAATTTAAGTCGTAAAAAGATAAGGCCTCATAAAATCTTATAAATATATTACCAACAAGTTTAACCAAAAGGAAAACAGACTTAAAAAGTGGTTGTAGGAGTGGGACAACATCGCGCTAAACTTACACAAGAGGTAGCCACGAGAAATGCCTCCTCTCTACTCGTTATTTTGATTTCAACTAGATTTGTTGCAGAAAGACTTGCTCTGCTATACATTTTCTTAGCACATACTAAAAATGTATCTAGAAAATGTTATATAGCAAAGTTAGATATCATGACTATGTAACCTTTATTATATATATTGCTACATGCTATATAGTGTAAACTCTGCTTAAATGCAAGCTGAAACCAACATTGCAAACTTATTTTATGTTCACTAGTAGCACTCGCAGGTGGTAGCTGAAACCATCGGTGAGCGAGGTTTTGAAATATAGGAATAGTTAAATCAGGCCTGTCCAATCCGCGGCCCCCGAGTACATTCTGTGTGGTCCACCAGCTCGAACTGAAATACTTCAGTTAGAAGAAATAAACCTCAGAATTGGGTTTTTGGAGATGACCTTAATGCTCGCTAATTTTCACGAAGTTTCCAGAAGTATAATTATACGTGTATTTGTTAAAAATTAATACTTAGTCATTCATTTTTTTAAATTATATTTGGGCATTAGGCACTATAAATTTAATGTAAACAGGCTTGAACTAATCACTGAAAATATTGAGAAAAGATAAAGGGTATAGTTCCTTTTAGGAAAACGCAAGGCTGAAGTCAGGGGGTTGGGATTGTGGGCTCAAACCCCCTTGAAATTGTATGAACAAAATATATATGGCTTTATTTATGGTTCAAACAATATAAAAAAAGGTAAAAGCAAAAATAAAGGGGCTGTGTTACTATTAAAAGCATTTGAGAGAGCTTCTAGAGGTGTTTAATATTCAGAATTTTTCCTAGCCTCCGACAGTTAGGGGATTATGTTAACATACAAACAATTCAGAAGGCTTCTAGAGGTGTTTAATGTTTAGAATTTTTCCTAGCCTCCGGCAGTTAAGGTATTGTGTTGCCAAACAAACAATTCAGAGAGCTTCTAAAGGTGTTTAATTTCTAGAATATTTAGAATATTTCCTTGCCCTCAGCAGCTAGGAGGTCATGTTACTATTCAAAACCCATTAAGAGCTTATATAGTTTTTTAAATATTTAGTATCTTTTTAGCCTTTAACAGTTAGCGGGTGCCTTAAATTTACAGCACTAACAATGAAAATCGATCACTAACCAGCACTAACGTAGCACAAACGATGGGAGTTTTCAAAAACCGGGTGGCTAAAAGTCGGTTGGCCAGGGTGACACACATGTTTAGTTGGGGGTCTTTGAGTGTTAATCATTCCCTAACTCACCCCCTTTGTCCGAGTGAGGTGAGGAAGTTAGCCAGCCAGGTATTTATGAGTCATTATCTCTTCCAAGTAAAGGAAGACAAGACAAAAATAGCTTGATCTCAAATGCAGATAAGCTTCTTGAGTTCCAACTTCCAATTTTAGACCACTCTCTGCTAATAGTCTAAATGTTGCATTTATTCTTTTTTATAGGTACCTAACACATTTAACAAGAGTTTACTCTAACCATATATTTTTTACTTTAAGGTTTTAATTATCGAACACATTTCACAAGAATTGCTGATATATGAAAATACTTTTAATTATTAATAACCACTTTATTGGCCGCATGGCTTAAGGCGTCACTCTCGCAATAAATTAGACTGCAAGGCGGTGAGGTTGGACCTCAATTCTGGTCAGGTGTACTGATCGTGGTTTATCCTAAATTAATTTTCACTTTCCCTCTCACACATTGAAGTAATTCAGTTGGTCTACATAGGTGCATAACCCGTACGGGTAGTAGATGTGGTGCTAAGAAAACTACTCATACAAATTTCTACCAATAGTGTTATTACTACATTAACTAGTGTAGCCTTTTACCTAGAGAGTTGGTTCAGTTAAAGTGAGATCGACTCTTGAGATCAACCTGACACGGGAAACGGGACATGGTTATAGAACAGTCTAACAGGGATATCCATTGAACATAGATGTTGAAGGTTCGATGTTTTCCTCATAGATGGTTTACAACCATCAATGTTTTGTAGCGATGTTCGACACAGCGATATGTGTATGTGTTTGTTTGGAAAATAGTAATTTTGTATTATTAGTTTTCAATACAATTTTGTGAATTGACATATGAGTTTCATATTCATTTATTACAAATATACTTCAGTTACAGTTTCAATTGGTTTGAAAAATATTATCGATGTTTTTGGGTCTATAACATCGATGTTTTCAGACGATGTTTTTTTTCCATCTATGTTACTTTATTAATAGGGTTATTGATTTCACCCCCCCCCCCCCCA
>CABEEJ010005950.1:0-28026 GCA_901482245.1 Timema douglasi | reverse complement strand
CCCCCCCCCCCCCCATACCCCAATGTTCATCTAAATTATAGTCCTATTTTTTGAGTGCATTATAATGGCTTTCTATTTGTTTGTTTTTAAGAGATATGCAACTCCATTCATGTAAATAAGCATCTGTGGACTCGTGTCAAGCTCATTTAGTCTGGTTTTCTGGAGCTGGGAAGGTTGGAGTTCGAATATCAGTTGGTTGAGCGAGGGTGTTTTTTCCTAAATGGTTCCCCGCTCCTCTTACACGCAAATGCGGGAAAATTTCCACAAGAATTCTACCTTATTCTTTCCTAATCCTGAACTGTAGTAAAACGCAGTGGCTTTTGAATTTATTACAAATAAAAACAGTATTGTAATCAAAGGATCATGAACATTTTCTACTACGAGATTATGCTGAATATATGTTTTATGTGATTTTGAACTCGAAAAAGTGGATTTTACAATTTGTCTGTCCACCCTAGGGGATAGAGGTGAGATAGTTTGATGGATTTTATTCACTTTTTGATTTAGTTTTAGCCCCCAAATTAAGGATAGTTTACAGATTACTAATTTTAAAATAGTTGAAATATTTCGAAAATTGGATCAAACGATTATGTTTAAAAAGGATATCGGGATTGTTTGAAATGACAAATAACACTGCAATCTTTTAAAAATAGCACACCTGACTTGGCTTAAAATGAGAATCCATGTAGTTTTTTGCGTGATAAGTAATTTGCTTGTTTTTCTTAAAAAGTAAGCATTTAAAGATAGGGCTTAGTTTGCTGAGAAATTAATGTTCACAATTATCTTGATGATTTTTTAATTGGTATATTTTACACTATAAATAATAATGTATGTTGATTTTTCTAAAATAAATTAATTTAAAGCTCGTTTACTAATGACAAATTTTGAAAAAATTTTATTTTTCTAAAATGGTCTATATTATTTAGTTCTAAATAGCTATATTAGAATTGAATAAACGCACAATGTGTGCATTTATGAATTGTTTTACATAATAACTAAGAATAGATTTTTTTTGTATACATAATTTTAGGGTCGATCATTCAGCACATTTACAGTAGCATATACATTTGTATGTTATTAGGTTTAAATTGCCAACATAGCTACTGTATATAATGTTTTATTGTTTTATGGATCATAAAATATTGAATTTTAATATAAATAGTTGACCAAATATATTAAAATATATTATGTGGCTTATACTAGAGTATGTTCAATATTAACCCTAGAAGCACACCCTGTCATTATCGTAGCATGAAGTACACTGTGGGGTCGTTTACGACCTATTATTAAATAAGGTTTATAAATGTCAAAAAAAGTATTGTATACTTTAAATTAGTAGCTTACAACTCAAACAATATACGTCTTTGAAATATTTTATTTTCAAATATAGAATATTGATGTCATTTTACATCAGCTTTACAATTACTACAGGCAGGGTCGGATCCAGATCATTTCCATAGGAGGCTCATGATCATAAATAACATAGTTACTTACAATGTCAGAATTCTGTTTAAAGCCATTTTATAGTGTATCATTTATCTTTGATATTATGAATGTTTTAAACCGTGGTTATCCTCTCCTATTTTTTAAAGCCCGATAGTTTCTATAAACTATTTGGAGTGGCCTTCCCTCAACCATTTTTTGAAAAATTGTTCACTCTAGAAGCTATGAGTCGTCTTCGACTTATTAAAAAGAAATTTTTATAGGCTATTTAAAGTATTCCTCACCTAAACATTTTGGAAATTTGGATGGCCCTCGAAGCTATTTAGAGTGATCCTCACCTTAATTTTTTTACGATAGTTAGATACCTCTAGAAGATAATCTTTGAAGTGGTATTCCACCAATAAAATTTCGAAAATTGAATTTTTTCAGAAAATTAAGAATTTGGAATTGTCCTCCCCAAGACATTTTTGAAATTTGGATGACCTTGGAAGCTATTTAGAGCTTTCCTCCCCCAAACTTTTTCTGCCAGTTAGATGCCTCTAGTCTAATAGTTATTTGAAGTGGTCTTCTCCGTCAAATTTTTGTCGATATAATGCATCTAGAAGTCATTTGGAGTTTAATTCAATGCCATGTTTCAGCTTAATATTCGATCATATCAGAGGATTTGAAATATATCTAGGGGGGAATTTATTCCAGGAGGGGCAAATTATTTCCAGGGGAGCAGAGTCCCCCACAGTTTCACCGCTCCTGCTGCCCACACATACTCTATATTCGGTATTCTTGGATGAATTGCTATCGGGCGATTATTTGTCTTCTTTGACGTGTGGTAGTCAACCGTCTCTATGCAGAACAATGTTCGTTACTCACTATGCACAACAAATATTCTTACATGAAAACAAATATTTTTTCCACGCTTGCGCGAGTCATATCGAAAATTGAATAAACGTGGACGAATAACGCACTTTTTCGAAAATTGAATAAACGTGAATGAATAACGCACGTGTGGACCCGGCTAAGAGGTGTCTGCCTCCATAGGCATGTCTACAGAAGGGCCCAGGTAGGCCCCCCCTTAGTTACTTCAAATATTGTGTTCAATGAGGCGCGCGCACACACACACACACACACACACACACACAAATGTAAGAAATAATTACTTAGTGTGAGAAGGATGCATATAATTCTTATTACAATTTTAAAATAGCTCTAAATAACGTCTAGAGGCTTCTGACTTGATCACTCCTACTAAAATATAAAGATATGGAATTGGGAGTGGACTGCTCTAAATAGCTTCCATAAATAAAAGCTAAATATAAATCTATTCTCATGAAAATACTCAGGGTCAGTGGCGGTGGAACCGAGGGGTAGGGGGAGCATTGCCCCTGCGACGAATTAGCCCCCTAGAAAGAATTTATGCCCTCCTAGATACATTTCAAATCCTTGGACAGTATCGAATATCAAGTTAAAAGATCACCTTAAATAAAACCCCAAATAATTTCTAGCTGTATTAAATTTTTAAAAAAATGTCTGGAGAAGACCACTCTAAATAGCTTCTAGAGTCGTGTAGCTGTAAGAAAAAAATCAGTCGAGGAGCATTCTAAATAGCTTCTAGGGCCATATAAATTTAAAAAAATCTAGGTGAGATCCACTCCAGGTAGATTTTAGATTATCGTAATTTTGAAGAATTTTCTGGCGATAAGCACTACTAATAGTTTTTAAAAGCCTTTAATTTTTTTTAAATTTCCAGTAGAAGATCACTTCAAACATCTGCTAGAGGCATCTACTTAAAAAAAAACCAGAAGAGGGCCATTTAAAATAGCTTCCATAAATAACCAGTTTTCAAAATATTTCCGAGCGAAAACCACTTCAAATAGATTTTAAAAGCATCTCATTTTCTAGAAAAATTCAGGCGAGTGGCAATATAAATAACTTCTAGAAACAACCAAATTTAAAAACATTTTAGGGGGAAGAGCCCTTCAAATAGTTTTTAGAAAATCTGAATTTAAAAAAAAAACCAGGTGAGGACTTTTAAAATTAGCTTTTAGATTCTAGAGGCATCAAAATTTAAAAAAATTTCGGAAAGAGAAATACTTCAAATAGTTTCTAGGAGAATCAAATTTTTAAAAAAATTAGAAAGTGGAATACTCTAAACAGCTTTTAAAAGTGTAAAATTTCCGAAAATTTAGGTAAGGACCAATCCAAATTAGTAACAGCGAAAGCAGGAAGTGAGGTGTAGGGGAAGTTATTGCCTCTTCTGGAATAAATAAGATGTAGTTCACACCTTCCTTTATTCCCGAAATTGAAGCTGAAAAACTTGCATCAAACTACAAATAGCTTCTAAGGGCTTTCAATTAATTTGTTCAATGTGTTTAGTTTCTAGAGCTATCGAATTTGAAAAATTATCTGGGATAGGTGCAAATACATTATAGATGCAAATAATGTTTCAAAAAAATCAGGCAATAGCAACTCCAAATAGCTTTTAAAAGTATCCAATTTAAAAAACTGTCCAGGTGAGTATGATTCCAAATAGCATCTAAATATATTGAATATAATAATAATAATAATAATTATTATTATTATTATTATTAGCACCGCGTCTTACTACCCGTTTGGGTTATACGCACTTACGCTAATGTGTAATGATAGGGTGATTTTGTGAGATGAAATGGAGGACCTACAGTTTAACGTGGAATCCGAACCACGGTGGAGGCCTGGCATTCCCCACATTCACAATATTATTATTATTATTATTATTATTAGTAGTAGTAGTAGTAGTAGTGGTAGTAATAATTTCTGTTGTTATAAAAAGCTACTTGCTATTGACATTATATAATATTTAATTTCTGTAGATTTCTAGAGTTATTTAGGTGACTACGCTGAGAACTTGATCGGACAAAAAGAAACTATCACATTCCTATAGTGCATTTTATAAACGTTTTAAAATATTATTATTTTACCTAAATAATAATCTTACATTGTTAGTAATTATGTTATTTATAATTATTATTACTTCTATGAAAATTTTCTGGATCCGCGCCTGACTACTCTAGGTATTCATATTAAGTTCTAAAAACTTAAATTTCAAAGTTCGAGTCAGCGAAATGGGGAAGGGTGGATTCCACAATTTCAAAATTAATTGAAACAAATACTTACCAGTGTGGTATATAACAACATTCAGCAGAAAGATAAGTTTAAATTTTAAAATGTAACTCTGGGAAATAGAAAGGGGGGTTTGGACAGAAAACAAAGCTTTTAGTTGCGATGATAAAGAATTACCATTAAGGTATTGCCAAATACCCAAATAGCTAGTAAATATTTACATTTTATAATTCGAGGTTTGTGAAATATTTGGAGGGGATTTTCAAAGTCTATATTAAAAACTACTTCTCATTGTAGTTAAATATTTAAGTTTGTCAGCCTGTTATAAAACACACCTCAAACATTATGAAAACAAACTACATTTCAAAATGAAAGATTGGAAAAAGGGAAGATGGGCGTCATCTCCAAAAATGTCAACGCTAATATAATATAACATTTACTTTTATATTTACTCACAGGTATAGGGACAACACCAAATAACCAGACGCATCTGAAATTTTTTAATTTCAAAACAAGGGTCAGAGAATTAAACTGGGAGTGGGAGTGGGGATATTTAAATTTCCAACTGTATTGAAAAAAAACCGTTTTGGTGCGGTAGGAAAATGATAGACTTGCGAGTAGTTACAAAAACCACTCCACATGATCAGGAAATACTGAAAATTGGTTCCAAAATTTAAGGCGTGTAAGAGTTCACAATCAATTAGAAAAAAAACTGTTTGGTGTATTAGAAAATTGAAATATGGCTGGTAATTACAGGGACCAATATGTACCTATAAAAAGCCATTATTTAATTTATGACTTTTTTTTAACTTTGATGTTCTTTTTACAAATTTTGTTTAGTAATAATGTATATTGCACTGTTATACTTTTATTACGACGCTTTTATGCAAAGATTTTTGTATTACAGTAAATCCTTATTTTGACATAATGATTTAGTCAGTCTGCCTATTTTACACGTTTAGTCACATCATTTAAACCAATAAAGGAATAATATTTAAAATTATATAAACTTTTGGATACTTTTACCTTTGGTTAATTTTATATTGTAATTAAAAATAAAGCTTCTTAAAGATTCCCCGTGCGAAGAATGGACACACAAACTAAGGTAAAGTTTGGTGGTAAGGTTTGTAATGTAGGCCTACACGCAACGTATGAATGCTTATTTGAACTGATCGCTCCCTTTCTGTAACTGGGCTCAAGCAGCGTTAGGGATTTACTAGGTCTAATAATTATATTCTTTATTTATTACCGTGTCTTACTATCTGTTCAGGTTATACGCATAGATGATCATCACTCTAATGGGATTGGGATGAGAAAGGGAGAATCCTAGAGGTAATCTACCCACATTCGCGTGGAAGGAGAGGGGGAAACAATTTAGGAAAATCCACTCTCAATAGACACGACTGGGATTCGAACCACTATTTCTCTGTTAGCAGCAGGCCAATCTAACACGAGAGTGACGCCTTAGACCATTCGACCACTAAAGTGGGTATCGATACTTAATTTTTTTTATACTTGGCACCCATACTATATATTAGCGATTGGTAGTACAAATTCACGTCAACTTTGGTTTGTAAAATACATTATAAACAATAATTAATATCTGGCTTATTGAAAAGTACATAATTCATTAATGAATTAGACACCCTTTTGTTTGGGATTGTTTTGTTTAGTGATGACTGGTGTGGGAATGTCTTGTGTGTCAGCCCATTTTTTAACAAATATTATGAAAATTGGACATTTTCAAATGTAGGCCATACAGCATTGACATAAATTTCGATTTCAGAAAATCTGGTCGCCATAATTTTGTCTAACTACCCTCAATTTAAAGATAAGATATGTGGCTTTAAAATATCACAAACATATTTAAACATTAATTTTATTTGTTTAAACCATAATTGTTTAACAAATTGTTGCAAAAGTAGCAATTTTTCATTAAAAAAAAGTGGCAAAACAATTTTTTATTTGCAAGTAATTCACTAGTAAATATAACTACACATATAATTAATCTAGTTTTTAAAATAACCAGTCATAAATTTATAGATTTTACAATCTATAAAATATTTCCCCCTTCTTTTTTTTATGCGGTTTTTCAGTTAATACGACTCAATTAGCTGTTTCTTGTCATAAAATAAGTAATTTTTATCGTAAAAGATAGAAAAAAAAATCAAATAAAGGTATTTTTATAAACTAAAAAAAATAAAGAGTAATATTTATATTATGAATAGAGTATTTATCCAGCTATTCTCAATTTACTACAACTTTTATTTATAAAATAATAAAATTAAAAAACATCATTCGTATATTCAAATAGCTGTACCTCGATCAAGTTGTATCGTAAAAAACAAAATCCATATTAAAGATAATTTTACTAGCTAAAAAAAGTTAAAAATTAATATTTAAAGAAATGTTTAATAAAATTGCGTTCAAAAACGTACTGGCACCCCTATTTTTTCCACCCCCTAAGTCCAGCAGGGGAGTGAGTCATTCAAAACAAACAACAAATTTTCGTCAAGTATAAGTGAATTATACAAGCGACCTCAAAGTTTTAACCAGCCATGTATTTTTATTAAATTGCAAATTATTTATCATCCAAGTTCCAGCTAGTAGCCTATTGGAGTTCTGTAGAGTGTAGAGTATTGACTGAAGAAGTGCAACCGCTATTAATATCAAAACATTCCCTTACCCCCAGACACATTTTTTGAACCGCTGGGGCTATGGGACCCATATTCGTTTGAGGTTACATGTCATCAAATTAATGGAATTTTAGTTTATCTTATAAATATCTCACGGAAAAAAAAAATCCTGTAAGAATTTATACTTCTATACTAATATTATAAAGAGGAAAGATTTGATTTTTTTTGTTTGTAATGGATAAACTCAAAAACTACTGGACCTATTTTAAAAATTCTTTCACCATTATAAATCTATATTATCAGCGAGTAGCATAGGTTATATTTTATTTTGAAAATTTAATTTATTCTCCATTACATAACAAAAAATCAAATCTTTCCTCTTTATAATATTAGTGTAGAAAAGGAAGTGTTTGTCTGTGTGTTTGTTTGTGTGCGATGCCCAGACAAATCTACGGCACGTAGAGATCTGAAATTTTTAACATAGGTGTACATGAGGGGGTCCGAATGCACCTCAAAGCAGGATTTTTAACTAGCTTTTTAATTAGGCTATTGGTGACCTGGTGGTCTAGGGGTAAGGTGTCAGACTTCTGTGCTGGCGGCCGGGGTTCAATCCTCGGTCCCGGCACAGATTTATCTGATTACCAAACCCTTCCTTCACCTCTGACAAGACATCTTGTGAATGTGGAGAATGCCAGGCCTCCACCGTGGTTCCACGTTAAACTGTAGGTCCTCCATTTCATCTCACAATCACCCTACTATTACATATTAGCGTAAGTGCGTATAACCCGAACGGGTAGTAAGACATGGTGCTAATAATAATAATTAGGCTATTTCTAACACAATACCACAGTGGGTCACGGGAAAAGACGTGTGGGACTGCTAGTATCTTATAAAATATTTACCATCGTAATTCATTTGGGGAAAAATATTTATTTTCTTTAACTTAGACCAGCGTTGCCCAAAGTGTGCTCCACGAGACCCCATCAGGGGCTTCTAGAGACTTTAGAAACGTTATGGGACTATATACTTTAATTAAAACAAAATTTTGCAACAGATTGAATGCAGAAGAACACTTGCGAATTCAGTTGTCTTTTATTAAAACCCGGTATTAAAGAGGGTTGAAGAAAAAAAAGCCTCTATTCTCCCTAAACATTATTTAAAAAAGTTTTGTGTATCAAATAATTATTTTATTTATAAAGTTATATTTAGTCAAAATTTCTCAATTTTTTTATTTAAAATGCGGTACACATCAATAGGTAAAAACTCACTTAAACAAAAGCTTTTTTTGAATTCACAATTTCTTTTAGGGGTGTAAAGGGCTCCGAAAGCCTAAAGATTTGAGAACTTTTTTTGTCCAAACAAAGTCTTTATTAGAGAAAAAAAAAATTCTATGTTTACCTAACTTTTGCGCTCGGGTTTGCTAATTATGAAAACCCACATTGAATTGAACAATCATGTTTTCTCAGTAAACATTCTGATTGAGTATTTGTGTAAATACGGAAGAATGACACTCGGTCAATACGTACCTAGAGCCGGAAATCACTCTCCGGTTGGGGTCAAAGAGCGAGTTTTTTTCATTCGAATAGAGTATTTCAAAATGCTCCCGAGTTTTTGTCGAGTTCAAGTATATTCATTGTTTTAAAATGTTGAAGATTATATACTTATTTATTTTAAAAGAAAAAAATATTATATTTAAAATGTCACCAGTCAAAACAAACATAACAATCACATCTTTAAAATGTGTGATTTTAAAAATATGCTTCAACAACAAATAATCTAAAAATAAGAAGTAAAAACGACATTCATTTTTATAAATAGTAAATACTTTTGAAAAAAAATACAAAATGGAAATATTGCTTTTTGAATTAGAAATAACACTTTAACCCTCCTAATACCACGGGGTCACCAGAGACCCCAGCGCAACTTTGTTGACCTCTAAAACCTGTAATATATTTTCCAAAATTCTGAAATAAATTGACTTTGTTTATTTATCTATCTACCTTATAATGTATTATTTATTTATTTTTTGTTTTTAAAATTAGTACCGAAAAATTTATTTTATACCACTGAATACCATTGGGGTCATATTGACCCCAAGATTTATAACATTTGTGTTTAGAGTTTTGCGCATTTAAAATGTTTAAAAAACACACAACTGCTACCATCTATTGTGTAACGTTATAATAATTTTTTTATGTTCAGAAGTTGCCTAAAGATAGCAGCATCTACATAATCTTGAATGGAATGCTATAAGAAACTATTCTGTTAGTTGAGGAACGTTCTGACCATAATGGCGAATGAAAGGTTGTCAGTAGAAGAAATATCAAAAATTCTAAATGAAGAGATTAGCGTTTCTGATTTTTCAAATAATGTGGAATTTGATGATAATGAAGAAGCTTCTGATGATGAAGGAGAAATAGATTTTGTTGAAAATAATGTTCAAAGCTCTGATGAAGATGAATATAATTCTGATGATTCATCAATGCCTACAGCTTCGCAACAAAATTATTTCAAGTAAGTAATGTAATGTAATGTAAAGCTTATTTATTGGCAGGTATAATGTTTTTTACCAAACTATAATTTTATATGAGAAATAAGTTTTAGATTATAAATAACTGTGTGTCTAAATGTTAATTTTTATAAATGTTTTCATTTACACATTTTTGGTAAGACAATAAATACATTTATAAAAAATTAATGCTTTTTTACTAGTGTTTTTAAATTTAAAAAAATTATAATGTTTCAAAGTAAGTAAATACAAAATAATTTGCTTACCTAAATATATATTTTCATACATTTTCAGATCAAAGAATGAAGAAACTTTATGGTACTCAAATCCACAAAGGGATGTACTGGGTCGGCAACCAAGCCGCAATGTAATGAGTATTGCACCTGGTCCTACACGTTACAGCATCAGAAATGTGGACACTGTACAATCTGCATTTGAGCTGTTTATCAAACCAAGTATTGTTGAAGAAATACTGAAGTGGACTAACAAAGAAGGTGGTATTACTTATGGAGAGTTATGGGTGAGTGTTGATAAGGATGAACTGATGTGTTTCTTTGGATTGTTGATACTTGCTGGCGTATTCAATGCTCATAATGAGGCTATTACAAACTTGTGGAATCTAGAAGATGGTCGCCCAATTTTCAACAAGTCTATGGCTAGAAACAGGTTTACACAAATATCACGCTGTATACAGTTTGATAATGCTGAATCAAGAAGGCAAAATCGAAGTCCTGAAAAATTGTCACCAATAAGCAATATATTCCAGATGTGGTCTGAAACATTACAAGATGCTTACATTCCAAATGAGAATGTAACTGTGGATGAGCAATTAGTTACTTTCAGGGGAAGATGCCCATTCCGTCAATTTATTCCATCAAAACCTGGAAAATATGGTATAAAGCTCTGGGCAGCGTGTGACAGCAAAACATATTATGTAATAAACATACAAGTATACACAGGCAAAGAAACTAATGCTCCTAGGGAGGTAAATCAGGGGAAGAGAGTGGTGCTGGATATGGTGAATGGTTTGGAGAAAAGTGGAAGGAATATTACAGCAGACAACCTTTTCACAAGTCTTAGTCTGGCAAGAGAGCTAGAAAAGAAGCAATTAACACTATTGGGAACAATAAGAAAAAATCGTTCTGAGCTACCACCTATGTTCACAACTGTTAGAGGTCGCGAAGTGTATTCTTCTTTGTTCGGATTTCAGAAATCAGCCACAATAGTATCATATTGTCCAAAAAAAGGGAAAGTGGTAACTCTATTGAGTACAATGCATTACTCAGCTCAAACTGAAAACAAAGAAAGAGCCAAACCTCAAATGATTCTGGACTATAATTCAACCAAATCAGGAGTTGACACCATGGATAAGTTGGTTAGAACATACACAACCAAAAGAATGACAAGGAGGTGGCCTATGGTTTTGTTCTACAACATGTTGGATATAAGTGCTCTAAATGCTTTCATTATTTGGATGTATCTAAATCCAAATTGGAATCGGAAGACCAACTACAAGAGACGAATATTTCTTATGGAATTGGGTAAATCCCTGACAAAACAAAATCGACAACGACGTACCTCTGTTTCTCAAACAACCACACCGACTCAAAGAAGTGCAAAGCGCGGACGATGCTCATTATGTGATCGATCAGCCGATAGGAAGTATAGTGATAAATGTGTTAAATGTGTATCTTTTGTTTGCAAAGACCATTCAATCATTGTATGTAAAGATTGCGAGAATAACTGAAGTAACCTAACCAATCCTTTTTATATACATTCCAAAATATTCTCCTTATGACCAGTTTATTTTTATTCTGTGTGATGATGTACTTCTTTAAATTATATATATCTATTTTTTTTAATCTCCAAAATAAGTAAAAGTAAATCATATTTAAAATAAAATATTATAATTATTATTATGACAATAAATCATGGGTAGAATGTAATGTTAATCACAAAAATAATAATGGGGTCTACAGTGACCCCATTGGTATTCAGTGAAACAAAATTATTCCGGTAGTAGGAGGGTTAATATGTATTTATTTAATTTCAGACTACTGGGATCCGTACGGTTTGGACGGGGGCCTTCTGGACGACATAACGACAGGTGTGGAAACATCGACCCCCCAGGTGGCACCCTTACTGGTTGGTGCCACGCAGGACACCACTGACGTCTTCAGGCCTGCCCCAGACATCCTCGCGTCTGCGCCCCTCGACATCGGTGGAAATACGTCCCCCTCTGTTTGGGCAGATTTGGACACCCTTGACCGGCTGATATGTAAGTACCGTCTACAAGTAGCCACTAGCCTGAAAATATACTATATGTGTGGCTCTCTCTCGCTCTCGCAAACGCCGTTATATCGTCATGAGATCGAACCCTTTTGTCATTTGGGAGATTACACTAGTTCGTTTAGTGTATACACTTAAAAACCTTGCTGAGCTATTGGGGGAGTCCTTGGTTCCATTCCCTGGCATAAGCGAAAATTCTGGTTTAGTTTTTAAAATAACTGCTTTGGCTGGTATTTTGTACATGTTCCCCGTAAAGGATTTAAAGGGTCCTGGGTCCAAAGACAGAAAATAATAATTGCCGATTTACAATGTGATCGATCAAATATTCAAGCATCACTTTAGTGTCTATATAGTAAACTCATGGTCACGGGTTAATTTCCTTTACAAAGGCAGAAAATTATAATCGCCAGTTTAGACATTTATTAAATTCACGTTTCACAGCGAGTAAACAAAAGTCTATACACTTTCATTTATGATGTGTGTGGGTTGTAAACAAATCCATTGGAATATTACCATATTTAGAGAGAGAGAGAGAGACAAAACCTATATGTATGCAGTGCCAAGGGACACTGGTTCAAACCCAAACAGGCGCTGAAAATGAGAGTTTATTCTTCTCTTACTAAATTTGTGTCTGGCTTGCACTTACAAACTTTCCTAACAAAGATAGGGCGTACTTTTTTTTAATTCCATTCTACTTGTACAAAAATAAATGTTTACTAAAATTAATTGTTCTTATGAATATTTTTTATGGATGTTTACACATTGCAGACTGAATAGTAAATTGTATTTTTTCATTAGTTTTAACACGTTTCATGTTTTTAGTTAAAGGTTGTACATTTCCTCTGCCATTTTTTTACTGTCTTTTGTTTAACACCTACACATAATCTTAAAAGTTGTGCTTATTTTATAAACTAAAGTAACGCTTGTTACGGTTACAGCTGAATCTAGATACATCTTTCATAAAATCAAATATAGGTGGAAGCGAATTGCTTATGATAACTAAACAAATGTTTATGAAGCGGGCTTAACACATTTTCTTAGCCATCACTCAGTTTAAAGAGCGCAGTTATAAACGCAAATTTGACTAACCCTTGGGAGGGGAGGCTAACATACGTTGTGTTAAGTGCTGCGGGTTGTCTATCCACTCATTATGCAGGCTTCAGAAACAACACCCAGTATTCTTGCTATCAATTCATTACGAGAAGATAAGACCATAATCTGTTCAAATATATATATTTTCCCAGGTCGAAAATAAAAGCTTATGCTCTTTGTTCAATAAATCGGCACATTAATTACTGATGTAAGTAGTTGAACAAATTCAAACGAGAAGTTTCTTAAGACGTAAGCTCGGTTGATACAATTACTTGTTTTAATAATATAAACATAAACTATAGAAATAAATTTCACTTAAAACAGCTATATATTATGCCTAAACACTTAGGGATACCAACAGCACGATTATATTTTTTATGGTGAACACACTTTGAGAATGTTGGTTTCAACTAAAGCAATTGTTTAGGGAAAATATTTTAACATATTATATTAATACCAAAAATATTAAAGATATAGGTTTGAGGTTCGAATCTTACTAGGCTAAACTAGGAGAGTTTTTTCACTCTCCCTCCACGCAAATTCAGGCTCCCTGCCATGAATGCTGGTTTCAGCTAATGCAATTATTTTAGGGAGAAATAAAACATATTATATTAACGAGAGAAAAAAACATACGTGCATGTTTGTGACAAAGCTTACTTTGACATGTGTTATAGTTGAATTGGACGCTGGAATTGGCGGGATGACCCACACAACATCACCACCACCACTGGCAGCGGTAGGACCACTTCACCCCCGCGTAGCCACATCGCCCCAGCGCCAGGGAGACGGGGATCGAGCCCCGGTGTCACCGCCGGCCGGATAATCTTCACCCCGGCCTCTACGCCAGGGAGACGGGGTTCGATCCCAGGTGTCCCCACCGGCCGGAACATCTTCACCCTGGCCTCTAAGCCAGGGAGACGGCATAAGAGCACAAGCTGTGGCACGGGGAGATGGGGCCCGTGAAGGCGGCTACTGCGGGACCATCTTCTGCCCCACAACCGGGATTTAGTGGCTCGGTAAACCAGGTAGGTGGGGCATTGTCAAATGGTATCCCTCTTCGTGTCGTAGAAGAGAGGATTAAACAATTGAGGCGTTTCTTTTATACTGGTAGAGAAATTACCGTACACCTTGGTGCTCCAGCAAGCGATTGTGACGCATTAAGCTGGCTTGAAGAACAAATTACTAATTTGTTCCATCGGCTAAAGGACCATGGCGTTAGCGCCGATGACCACGTTGGCTCGCTTTTAAGTAGCACCGACTCCACTCTCCTGAGTCCTGTGTACGTTTCATTTATGCGAGCATACCAGCTAGACGCTAGAGCGGTGTTTGATAACGTAAGCCACGTGTTGCAGAGTAATAGTTTGTTTTTGAGTACAGCACCACTGTACGTTAAACTCTGCCACTTTAAGGAGCCTCGAAGGAGTGGACGTTATTGTAATAAACTCTCTCCCGCTAGCACATATAGCCGTAAAACTAAGGGATCATTACGCTTCAAAATGACGACACACTTTGCCTTTCCCGTGCATTGGTTGTCGCCAAAGCTATATGTGACAATAAAAGAGATCCAGGATGCATGGACGTGAACACCTTTAAACAAATCAAAATTGGCCGTCTTATTCAAAAATAAAAAGCAGAAGATTTATGCCGTTATGCCCGTGTGAATCTTTTGATTGGTGGTGGGCTAATCAAGCTGAAACAATTGAAAGCATACCTCTCCGAATACAAAATCACGGTGTTTAGGGAACGTAGGGGAAGACAGGTCTTATATGAGGTGTCTACTCCCTCCAAACATTCCTTTAAAGGCTACATTGATTTGTATTTTCACGACGACAAGCGAAATAATTTTGACTTCATAGCATCCTTGACAGCAGAATTTAAGTGCTCGTACTTCTGCCGTGAGTGCCGTGTACCGTTCAACACAAAGAACGTGCACAAGTGTGAATCCGCGTGCAAAAAGTGCTACGCTAAAGCGGTTTGTAGCGGAGGCCAATCTGTGGTCTGTAAAGACTGTGGGCATTGCTTCACAAACCAGTCATGTTTTGATAACCATAAACGTCCCGGTTTTTGCAGAGTTCACAGGTCGGTCTGTGATGTCAAAAAGGTTTGCGAGATATGTGGCCAATTTTTCAGTTTGGAAAAATTAAATTATTCACATAGGTGTTATGAGACTTTTGTAGAGTATGTGATTCATATCGTCCTTTTGGTCATTTATGTTATATGAAGCAGGCCCCATCAAAGCCGTTACTGGAAAAGAGTAGTTTCATGTTTGTATTCTATGACTTTGAATGCAGACAAGAAACGCTTCATCAAGGTGCGGCAGACACGTACTTGCACGAACCTAACCTATGTGTCATGCTAACGTGTTGCAAGGCCTGCGTTCATATAGATGCAAATGATCATCATTAAACCGACTGTGGAGGCGATAGGACTCGCATATTCAAGGGTGATACCACAATGACCCAATTTTTTGAATTTATAGAACAAATTAAAGCTTCAAATTTTAAGGATATCATTCTCCTTGGCCATAACGCAAAATCCTATGATGGAAATTTAATTTTAAAATATATTATGGAGGTTAAAAAATGGACTTCAGAACTGATAATGAACGGTGGGAAAATCATGTCCATGTGTTACGGTCCGCTCCACTTTATTGACTCGCTGAACTTTCTCCCGATGTCGTTGTCCAAATTGCCCAAAACGTTTGGCTTGAACGAGTCTTTGGCTAAGAGACATTTCCCCCATTTTTTCAACAAAAAAGAAAACGCGGGGTATAGGGGTCCCTTGCCGCCAAAGGAGGACTACGGCATCTGCGAGATGTCAGTTGAGGGAAAGGAGCAATGTGAGAAGTGGTATACCCCTGTCAAAAATAGCCCCCACGAGCAAATGGAGACGCGTTATGAAGTGACCATGGCTTGTGTTGAAAAGTTTAAGAATGCCGGCTACACGGTCGTAGAGATGTGGGAGTGTATGTTTATTGCGATGAAATACACTGACAAGGACTTGCTGCAATTTGTACTCCAGCACGAAGTGTATACCAAGGAGCCTCTAAGCTTTAGGGATGCATTCTTTGGCGGGCGTACAGATTTGAATCAAGCTCTTCCACGAAGCATAACTTTCTTGTGGGGAGAAGATCAAGTACTTGGATGTGTGTTCATTGTATCCATACGTTTGCAAGTACAAAAAATACCCCGTCGGCCACCCCAAAATTCACTTGGAACCAAATTGTCAGTCTATAGAACAAGTAGAAGGAATAGCCAAAGTTACAGTGACGCCTCCGCGAGATTTATTCATGCCCGTATTGCCTACACGGATACACGACAAGTTAATGTTCATCTTGTGCAGGAAATGCGGGGAGGAGAAAAACCAAGACGCGTTTCAGCACAACGACCAAAAAGATCGCTGGTTGACAGGCGTCTGGGTGATTGACGAGATCCGGAAAGCCGTTGAGAAAGGCTACATCGTTGAAACAGTACACGAAGTGTGGGAGTACAATGTATCTGTTTACGACCGTTAGACACGTTCTGGCGGATTGTTTCACGGGTACATTGATACTTTTTTGAAAATTAAACAAGAAGCCAGCGGATGGCCAGAGTGGTGTACCTCACAAGAGGAAAAGTTAGTTATATTAAAAATTATGAAGAAAGGGAAGGGGTAAAAATCGATTCTAACTCTGTTTTCAAAAACCCTGGTCTCCACACTCTGGCTAAAAAAAATTAAATTCACTATGGGGAAAGTTTGGCAAAGACCCAATTTACCACACGTAGCCGTTGTTAACGATTATCAGGGCATCCACAAGTATCTGACGGATCCGTACATCACCATGGACAGCGTCATTGACGTAAATGATGAGGTAATGTTCCGCAATTACAAGGATGAGCGTGACGCGTTGCACCCTAACCCTAACACGAGTGTGGCTTTGGCATGCTACACTACTGCTATGGCTAGGTTGCACTTATACAGCATCCTTGAACAATTGGGGGAATACTTTTTGTATCATGATACAGATAGCGTTCTATTCACTGAACGCACCGGCGCCCTCCGACGTTTCAGAAATTAATGTGCTCTAAGTCAGAGATAATCTGTACGGCAAAAGGCGTCCAAACTCGAAACCTAAAATAAAAGTCGGTGATACGGTGCGTAATAGCAAATCCAAAATGCTGTTTGAAAAAGGTTACGAAAGCAATTGTAGCGAAGAGATTTTCTAAGTCAGCAGCGTCGTATTGCGACTACCTGTCGTCTACAGACTCACCGATCTTGACGGCAAAGAAGTGGAGGGGACGTTTTACGAGCCTGAATTGCAACACGTACGAGTCCCTGAAACTTTTAAAGTTGATAAAATACTACGTTTCAAGGGTTAAGGCGCCAGAGAGAAAGTGCACCTGCCGTGGAAAGGTTACCCCGCCAAGTTTAATTCCTGGATTCTCTGCCAGTTACGTCAGCGCACTACCATGAAGGACCAATTTTACATCACTTTGCCGAGCGACAGCTGTATGGGATATTTCCCGAAAATAACCTCTCGAATTTCAACACGTAACTTCCTTACCGTCTTACACTCGACGGCCTTTGGGAAGTCGCTCTGGCTTAATTTCAAAATCCGTGTTCTTTAACCTCAGTAACCGAGGGTCAAAATATTGTATGGTACAACTGGGTGGACGCAAACGGCGTGTAACAAATATTCAAGGATAATATCCCTGCTGGAAACTACAGCACTATCCATGAATTGATCAAGGTTCTAAAAGAAATAGAGGCCTTTAAGGGGATTCCGGAGTTGTTTTCAAGTACACAAACCCCAACAAAAAGGTGGAAATTATCGCATCTTCACCAAATATACAGCTGCTGACTCTATCAAACCAGCTAAGTCTACAGATCGGTTTCGATCCCCAGAGTAATCTAATCAAAGTACCAAAGTCATCGTACACCACCAACATTCTAATAGGCCTTCCCTCGCAAATGTACATCTACACGGATATCGTAGAGACTCAGCCCGTGGGTGACATTGTGGCACCGCTGTTACGTAACGTTGGTATCAACAATGTAAACTATCTCTACGGCATACATAAGACAGTTAGCTACGACCCGTTGCACTACATGCCCGTGCTAGAAGGGAAATTGAAAGCTTGGAAATCAATATAAGAACAGACACGGGTGAACCTGTACTATTTGAGTTTGGAAAAGTGTGCGTGAAACTTTCATTTTCGACGCTGCTCAACATGAACTGTTCCTACCAAAGATACTACGTCAACCAGGCTGGAACAGGAATATCTTCGATCTACCACGGTGTTTCCTATCAACGAGGGCATGGGATGGGAAATTTTTTCAGTGGCATTTTCAAAAGCGTCGTACCGTTGCTGAGAAGCGGCGCTAAAGCCATCGGAAAACAGGCTCTTCATACGGGTATCAACGTTCTCTCCGATGTTGCCAATCAAGGGCGTCCTTTCAAATAGGCCCTAAGGCAACGTGTCGGTGAGGATGGAACAAACCTGAAACGCAAGGCTGAACAGAAAATCAACACGCTGATGTACTGGCTCAGGATATAAAGGGCGTCGTAAGAAGCAACGACGTCAGTCTAAAGTCGTCACCTGACGTAAAAAGGTCAAGATAGAAACTAAAATTATTTTCAGTTAAAATGTCGTTTCTACACCCCCAGTCCTGCGAGTGTGCCAGCAGTGAATTCGATCTCTTTTCTAGGCCACCCACTCAAACCAGTCTTGAAAGTGGGCAATGGCTCCAGTACAAACCTGTATCTTCCCTCACCGATTATTCACCCAAGGAATTTACCGTTACCGGACAAGTCGAGATCTATATCGATCTTTCACAGACTATGCCTTATCTCAGGGCGGCCATCATGAATCCCGACGGTGGTGCTTTTCACAGAGGTGGATCAGATCGCTCCCGTCAACAACTGGTTGCATTCGCTATTCACACAGGTGGATGTGTTTTTAAACCAAAAACAAGTCTCACCTCCCAGCAACACGTCTGCCTATAGAGCGTACACAGAGACGCAGCTCAATTACAACAGTGAAGCCAAAAGGACGCATTTGACTTGCGGTTTGTGGTTCGCAGACAGTCCCGGAACCTTTGAGGAGGCTAACGCCAACATTAAGGGATTTGAGGCCTGTCGCAGTCTCACCATAAAAAGTAAGACGGTGGATCTTTTGGGGTATTTACACGGTGACGTGTTTAACAAAGAGAAATAACTTTGAACAGCACCAAACTCAGTGTCAGGTGTGTCCGTTCCAGAGACGGGTTTAGTTATATGGCGGTCCCTGAACTTCTTCACTTTAAGGTTCACATCTTTGAAGCGGGCCTTCTAGTGCAACGAGTCAAAGTGGCACCTTCTATACTGTTGGCACACGCCAAATCATTAAACGTCAGTCCCGAAAAGTATCCCATCACCCGTGTGGAAGTAAAAACCCTCACTATTCCTTCGGGAGTGCAAGGAAAATCACTGGACAGCGTATTAACCGGACAGTTACTCAAGCGCTGCATCGTGGGTTTTGTGTCAAACGCTGCGTTCAATGGAGATGCCACCAAGAAACCGTTAGACATTCAAACGTACGGCATGAACCATTTCTCGCTGTACGTAGACGGTTCACAAGTACCGTCGAAACCGTTAAAGCCCTATTTTTCAAACGGCCACTATGTAATGTGCTACCACACACTGTTTTCTGGAAGGGGTATCCATTTCATGAACGAGGGTAGCGACATCACACGAGAAACCTTCCCCAATGGATATCATTTCATGGCTTTCGATCTCACGCCTAATCTGTCGGCACACATGACATCGCATTGGAATTTGACGAGTCACGGCTCTCTGAGCATCGAAGTGAGCTTCACCCGGGCTGTATCGTGTACGGGGAGTTTGCCAACATCATCACCATTGACAAGGATAGAAACGTCGTGACCAATCATGGAAGTTAATAAAAACTGTTTCCACCCACATACCCTTTCATTTAAGCCATGGACGTCATTGTGGATTTCCAGAGCTTCATCGACGACAACAAAGAGTTTATCGTCAAGGAAATGAGAGTTTTTTCTGTATACGGCACATTTCTTCAACATTGGGTGTTAAAACCCCCATACGCTATCGAGAAACTTTCCACCTATGCCAGAAAGATAGCCGATTATATAGTCAACAATCTGCATGGTATCACCTGGGATAGCGCTGATGGGGATTACAGCCTGCTAGAATTCCTCATCTCCCGTGCCACAACGCGTGCAGAAACCGTCTACGTCAAGGGGGCTGAAAAGAAAATGTTTCTAGTCAAATACACGTCCCCACCCATAATAGATCTAAACGACCGAGGTTGTTCGTCACTGAAAACACTTAAATTGGGCCACACCATGTGCATGGCGCATAGTTCTTTATGGTATTTCTGCTCTGCCTCTATCGTCTGGGGACTTCGAGATTGGATGATTGAAGATGGACACGCACACCATAAGACGTGCGCTGAAAACAAGCCCGTGGTTCCATTTTGTACGGTCGGGTGTTTTCCCTGCTGATCAACTACCCGCTAGAATAGCGCGACCTGCCGCTCTAGTCATCAACACCGATCCACACACTAAACCTGGGACGCATTGGGTCGCCATCTTTATCGACAAGCACGGTGTGGGAGATTACTTTGACAGTTATGGTTTTCCACCGCGTATAAAGTCACATCTGGCATTTATACGCAAAAACACTTTTCGCACGTCCCATAGCACGCTACAGCTTCAAAGCATCGCCTCAGACATTGGCGGCCATAACTGTCTCATGTACCTTCTCTATCGCGCCCAGAACATTCCGATGAAAACTTACCAAAACCTATTCTCACCCACCAATCATACAGCCAACGATGCTAAGGTGGTGAGTTATTACAATAGATTTTTCAAGACTGTAGGGGAATGTCGCCCTTCAAGAGGCCGTGTCCAGGTGGCGGCGTGCGCCTATAAAAAGGGCATCCCGACGGCGTGCCGGCCATAACCGCTAAACATCATGGAAGGTCAAGACGTTTGCGGCTGCAAAGCAAAGCCGGTGTAGCCACTCGCCGTCACCAATATTTTCAACACATTGTTCCCGCTGGATGGAGTCGACGCCAAGCGATTCATCGTTGCATGAACGCCAAGAACAACTTTACGCCCTATGTCCAGCTAGAAAAATGCGGTGGGAACTGCGCCGTGTTTAACCGTACATAGTGGCAAGAACTGGGCAGCTACAAGTCTGTCATATCAAAGTTTTTCAGCAACACGCAACCTCCTCAGAAGATTAGTCTGACTAATCACGAAATCTCTCTGAGACGCATGTGCGGTGACCGTATGGTTGTCATCAAGACCCTGGAATCAAACGGGTCACCTATCTAGCACCTAGCTGGGCGCGTCTTTGTGAGGTGTGGGACCTCATCGACGTCGCCGTCGACCGACGGGATATGTGATCGACACCCGTCGCACGCTAATGCAACAATTTGATCGACACGCTCGTCGTGGATGTATGCGACACGCTAACAATATCAACGGATGTCATCGACCTAGAACAGCCTACGTTGGAAATACACATGAAAAACTTGGATCTTATCAGTGCTACCTACTATACACTTCAAGTCGTCGGTTTGGACTATTACATGCTGTATTGTGAACTAAAAACAATTTTACTGACGCATCTAAGAGACACTGTAGAAAAAACGTATGAACGAATATATATGTCATTCCTGTAAAAATGTATAATTGTGCTGTTTAATAAATATAAGTATATTGGTAATATCTTTGTTTTATTTACTGATTGTCCCTTACGAGTCCCAACTTGTCTTGTCTGCCCGCCAACATGGCACCAGCGAAAATCTCGTTGTCCCGGTCAATGACCTCAATATCTATTCTTGTCTTGTTAGTGCCAGGGAAAACCCCGTTCCCCAGGTCAATTAACATTCTTGTCTCAACTTGTCTTGTCTGCCTACCAACCTGGCGCCAGAGTTGCGACATAACACACGACATTGAGGTAACAATCTATTCTTGTCGACCCTGTAGACTGGCGCCAGGGTTGCGAAGGAGGAGGGGGTCTCAAGGCAGGTGAACCGATTACCACACTCTACCGCCAAAGGGGGTTACCGGCTGTAATGACCTAAATACTGTAATGCGTCTCCGCGCATGCGCAAACCGAATCAGGTCTTTGCAAATACCGTTATCTATTAGACACCTTCTACCCGTCGCTGGGTATGGATGTGTCTTGCCGCCGCTCTGTTCATGAATGGTGGAACATCGTGTGTGTGTTTCATAGACCTGGGAGTAGTTTTTTCACTCTACATCTAGGCATATACCTGTTCAAACTTCCCAACAGCATAATTAGTATCTACGCACATAATCAGAGCGGGTAGTAATACGTGGTGATTGAATCACGGTCTACCCGTATTCGACAGTCTAGAAGGCGAGATTTGTACCCAGAACTTCCATCTAAGGGCAAACCAAACTTACGTCGCGCAATCCATGATTCAGGTATATTGAATAATTGCTAGATTATTACGCTAATGTGATTGGTGGCAGGAAGATGAAACGTATCCGGAAAAAAAACCCATCCTCAATAGCCGGGGGTTATTGACCTCAATATCTATTCCTGTTTCAACTCATCTTGTAGAGCTGATATACAGGCGCTAGGGAAAACCCCATTGCCCAGATCAATGACCTCACTATTTATTCTTATCTCAACTCGTCTTGTCTGCCCGCCAACCTGGCGCCAGGAAAAAACCCGTTGCCCTGGTCAATGACCTCAATATCTATTCTTGGCTCGTTACCGCCAGGGAAAACCCCGTTGCCCAGGGTCAATGACTATTCTTGTCTCAACTTGTCTTGTCTGCCTGCCAACCTGGCACCAGGGTTGCGACAACACAAGTCATTGAGGTCACGATCTATTCTTGTCTTGTCGACCCGGTAGACTGGCACCAGGTTGCGAAGGAGGAGGGGGTCTCAAGGCATGTGATCTTATTACCACACTCTACCGCCGATCGCCATAGCGAGAGGTTCATGCTGTTTGTTCCAGGACCGAGCCTTGTGACAGAAGAGCCAATGTTCATTATACCCCAGGCAGCCATACCGCGATGTTCTAATAAACTACAACGCCCTAAAACTCCAGCACCTCTATCCTACCAATTAATTAATTAACAATCATTAATCATCAAGAATCAACACCCCTGCTGCCTTGCAATACTCGTTCTAGCCTCTCGACCTCTATAGAGAAAGGTTCTAATCGATGAATAAAAACTCTAACACCCCTATCCTACCAATTAATTAATTAACAATAATTAATTAACAATCATTAATAATTATTCACCAAGAATCAAAATGTCAGGGTTTGGCGGCTGTAGTGGGGAGGTCAGGAGGAGGGGGGAAAGTAGGTCAGGGGTGGGGGAAGGAGGTTATTTATAGCAGAGGAAAGTAGGGCAGGGGAATAACGGTACGTTGTGGCCTATGACTTAGTGTACCCATACGCCCCACTAGCTACTAGCTACTCTGATTGAACCGCATGATCCTTCTTCTGTTTCAATTCTATTTCTCTTTACGCAGCTGCGCATCTATATTGTATGGGCTCTAACTAGAAATTATCTTACTACGAAATTTGTTTCAGTTAAACTTTTAATGTTTATAAAAGTTGTTTTTTATACTTTAAAATGAAAAATATAGATTGTTAAAATTATATGTATAGTGGGCAATATGAGCTAGTAAATGTTTTTTTTATTTAAATGTATTAAGTTTGGTAAAATATTTATTTCAATGTTGATCAACACTGATTTTAAACAGATTAACCAATCTAATTCTGTAGCTAAATAGAAACTAGTGTTATTTTGGTAGTAAAACGTATTAGACAGGTTTTAAATTTAATAGACAGCCATTGCTATTTCCAGCCTGTGGCCTGGGTTAATTTTTTTTTATTACAGCCATGTATTTTCCACTACAGGCTTGCTAGGCCTGTCGTTGCTTCATACACCTTATAATCTAATCTAAGACTAGGACAGGCACAACATATAATACTCGGTCGTCAATAACTCATCATTGTCAAAGGGTAAACCCACATTTCATAAATGATAAATTTCTCGGCCATGTCGGTAATTGAACCCGGGACCGTTATCCTCAGTAGAGGGACACGCTTCCGAATGAGCTAAGGTGTCGGATAAAAGTCTTAGCTATATATCTTAAGTTCTAAAACACTGGTTCCTAACCAGTGGTCCGCGAGTCAGTGTGCCCACCCAAAAACAAGCAAAATTTGATATACAACTAGCCTATTTCGGGGATATTTTCTCCCATTTTAATCACTTAAATTTACAGCTACAGGGTTCTGGAAATGAAAAGTTGTGTTTTGTGTTTGTAGACAAACTTCCCGCATTTCTGTGCAAAATTGATCTGTGGATTGACAAAGTTCAAGATAAATACTGTTCAGCATTTCTGAGGTTGAAAGCCCTGGCTGATGATAAGAACTAAGCTACCGTCACAGATGAGGTCCAACATAATGTGTTGTGTCACTTACAATTACTCAAGGACGAATTCACACGTGATTTTAGAGCATATGGCAAAAATGAAAGTGAATTCATTAAGAAACTAATATGAAATCCTCTCGATGTCAAGTCCAAGGACCTTACTGATGAAATCTTACAAGAGTTGATCAAACTTCAAAGCTATAGTAACTTCAGGGACTCGTTTGAATCTTGTAAACATGGAAGAGTTGTGGTGTAATAAGGCAATCTTACCCAAATATTCAGCGAGCTGCCTTAAGTTTCTGATGGTGTTTTCGACAATCTTTCTGCGTGAACAGGAATTCTCTACTTTACTTTTAATCAAAAACAAGCAAAGAAATCGGCTGTACGCAAGCAATGACACGAGATTAGCTTTGAGCACGAGTATAACCCCGAGAATTTCTCAATTGGTGAAACAAATTCAAGCTCAAAAATCGCACTGAAAATCTTAAGAAATACAGTGTTTTATACAACATTCTAACATTAGTAATACTAATATAATAATAATAATAATATTTAAACCTCGTTGCCTAAAGTACTAGGCTAGGGGAAGGATGTTGACCGAGGGTAGGGGCGGGGGAGGTGAGTGTTCCGCGCTCTATTCAATTTTCAACTGAGTGGTCCGCGGCCACCTTAAGGTTGGGAACCACTGTTATAAAAGAATCAATATGTTTTCTGAATGGTAAATTTTTGTTCTAACTGAAATGATAATTTTAGAAAGGGACCAAGTAAAAATAATAAAAATCATGTTTATTCAATTACTAAGTGATATATTTAGATATTATTTTATTGCTTTGTCATGGCAAAACAACTTCAATCAAAGATAATTCAAAATGGACGACAATATTGAATAGGTTTACCAGTAGAGTGTAGTTTTAGAGCTCTATTACGTTATAAATGTGAAATTTGATATTAACCCTACTAATCCGTTTAGTTATTGAATGATTTATAAGTGAAATTACAGATATTATCTAAAGTAAATATTTTAATTCTGTGATAACTTCTTTGACTAAATTGTGAATATTTTAAGACTAGTAAATACATATTCTAAAACTATAATATATGTGTTTTAAAGTCTACACTAATTCTCCCTTCATTCCTATAAATACTTTACTAGCTAGGTTTCATAAACTTTCGAAATATATATATAATTTTTATCTACTTAGTGGAATAAGAAGGTACAACACATTAGTAGTGGTAGCGCGTGATATTTATTTTTGGTGGGGCCAGGTAAAGCCTTTTCTCAGCATATGCTAACATATTAAATTAAATTTATTTAAGTGTTCTTATTTTTAAAATTCACTGAAATTACAAAATCACTTATCAAATCTACAAACAGAAATAATAAAATAATACAGTTTTTGAATTAAACTTACAAAGGGATGACACTGTTTCATTATTTGAACTAAAGTTTAGAACGTCTGTTCCTCTCACTGGCAAACAGATCAATGACCCCGTTGTTGACGTTTGGAAACTCAGCAATGTCTTCCTTATGTATAAAACAATGAAAAAACAGCCAGCGAATTTAGCCAGTCTTGTCCCGTGGTGTTCATAGGGGACATTTTGATTCTTTTTAACGTGCTGAACCTACGCTCCGGCTCAACTGTTGAAACCGGAGTGTTTAATGTTATTTGTAAGGCTTTGCACACTTCCAAAAACGAATCCTCAAAGAAATGCTGTCGAAAAACCTGGACAAATCACAAACTGAACACATGTTTTAATATATCATTTCGATATATTATATATAGTTCATTTGTCAATTTTTCTTGTGAAATAATTGGTCTGTAATTTGATTCAAAAATGCTGACTTAGTTATTTATGAAGTTTTCTGTGTACGAAGCAATTTTGTTGGGGTCAACTAGGGTGAAACTACGAAATATCTGTGATTACTGAAAATGTTCTTTGAGCTGATTAATAACCATATTACATACTGCTTTGACATTGACCTTTAGGTTTACTTCTGAGTCGTGTTTAGACCGTTTTCTTTGGGGAGGAAAACATACGTCTTTATCAGCATTCACTTGATTCCTGTTAGTGTTTTCTCGTATTCAGATACAGCTGACTCATAATTTTCTAATATATAAAATACGGTTATGGTATTGGCACTCTGCATGTGAATTGTATTGTATAAAATGTCGACATGCTTCATTGTCTCGTAAACATTTTTTAGAGTAAACAAAAACTGTGTATTGTTAAGAAAGTTTTCTAAACCAAAACCAACTTTAGCATGGATGTGTTTTTATTGTTTTATGTGTTAAAGACCCAATAAGTAAGGTGACGAGGGAAAGGGATTAATAAAATTAATAAAGTAGATTCTTTATTAAAAACTCCGTTCTTTTCATCCAAACTGAAAGAAAAACTTGAAATTAAATGGTTAGGAGCACATCAGTCTAGTGTAACGTAAAGACACTAGACTGATGTGCTCCTAACCATTTAATTTCAAGTTTTTCTTTCAGTTTTGATGAAAAGAACGGAGTTTTTAATAAAGAATTCTACTTTATTAATTTTATTAATCCCTTTCCCTCGTCACCTTACTTATTGGGTCTTTAACACATAAAACAATAAAAACACATCCATGTTAAAACAAAATATACATAATCTTTATCGAATCGTGGGCTCACTCAGACTGCCCCGATGAGCTACTGTTGAGCTTACATGGGAATGACCTTGACAGGTGTATCTCATTGGACGACGGGGCTGGCCCATGTCATCTTCTCCATTTAGTCACTGTAGTATCGAGCTCTGGTACAGTCGCGTGGCGATTGGAGCGAGGAATGAATCCTTTTGGGACTGGAATACTGTATAACTAATCGAATAATTCACCATGTGTAGATAGTGGTGCTCCAATTTATATTAAAGTTGTTTTTTTTAACCAAATATGCTATGAGATAAAATAAAACTTTGTATATGTTCAAAATGTGTTGGTGGGTCCGGGCCCCTGTGGGCCCTATGGAAGGGAAACAGAAAAAGAATTTAAGGCGAAGAAAAGAGAGAAGCGAATGGTACTAGAATCCAGGAAGGTTGGATGTAAACATGGAAAGAAACGCTGAAATGGATAAAAAGTTAGAATGGTGGATGAAGAAAGAAGAACGTTGAATACAGGAGAGGAAGAAAATTAAATACGGAGGAGATATTTTGAGAAACTGTTCAACCAGGAAGAAAGTAGGAAAAAATAGCAGAATAGGAGGAAATGGGTCCCACATGAAAAAAAGAGGGAGGACGCATTAAAGTGGATGAAACCAGGAAAAACATAACTGTCTGTGAAAATAATAAGAGCTGCAGGTGAAGCAGGTATGCAATGGTTAAATAGGGTGCTGAAGGTGGTTTGGAAGCAGAACACGGTACCAGAGGACTGGAAAAAGGGAGTTATAGTACCTATTTTCAAGAAAGGAGTGTAACGATAGTAGTTAGTGGGATTGACCAGCACACTCACGGGATAGGTTGAAACTGGTCACATGAACACGCCTCCTCGCTCTCTGATTGGCTGTTA
>CABEEJ010005949.1:1502-37670 GCA_901482245.1 Timema douglasi | reverse complement strand
TAAATGCGGGTACACTTCCTATAAATATGACCTTCCTCATAACTAAAACCATTAGCGTAATTAATACGAACGTGTAGTAAGATTCGGTGCTAAAAAAAACACAATCACAGACGACTTCTAACTTTGAATGGGGTTTGGATTCTCACAATTGTTCATGGATAATATTATTATAATTTTCGACTCATTATTAGAATAATTAATTTATTGTACTAAAATGGATTTTTTTTTTTTTTGTTAAATGTATTTAGTTGGGAGTTAAGGTTCGGGGGGGTCGGACGGGAGGGGTGTACAGATTCGTGGTCATATAGGGGCCACAACATACAGCTTGAGATGGACATTTTTAAACCCGTGCACCAACTTTTAAATAATCACAAAATATCCCCAATATTTTATCAGGGTTGAACAATAAAACAATCGCTGCCCATTATCCAAGCACAGGGACGAACATCGGTGTCAATTAGACGATAATTTTGGTAAATTGTTGTTTTGTACCGATGTGCATGAAATTGATAACAAAAAAGCCGTAATCTGATTATGTTTGCTTGTAAATGAATAATTTACATAACCGGTTTACGAAATATTGTGATTGTTCTAATTATTGAACTGAATACTGAGTTTAACTTTGTTTATTTTGTAAATAATATTTTTTTTAGATTGAGTATCTATGAATTCAATTCGTTTAGCGGTATATGATTTTGAATTCTTAAATTAATGTATTAATAATGCATTTCAGTCGATATAGTTATTTTAATAGATTTTTGAAAATATTCTACAATTTTTTTTTTTTTAATCGATGCCCATCTCTATTGGTAGCGATTTCACGGAAAGTTGAACGGACATCGTAGAGCTGGCAACGCTGTATGACTCTTTTCAGGGCATAAGGGCTAGAGACGACGGTGAATGTATCAATCCGCCGTTTGCCGCCTTGCTAGCACGTGTTTCACCCACCTGAGGATATTTTTTTTTTCAGCCAGAGAGGGAGGGGAGTGACTAGCAACAGTAAAAAAAGGGGGGGAGCTTTGAGGGATTTAGCCACCCAAGTTAAAGAAGGGTGGGGGGGGAGAAACCTTCTCTCAGCAAATCTTTGATAATTTGATGCCCCCCCGTCTAGACACTCTTTTGAGTGGTCTTCATCTGGATTTTTAAAAATAATTAAATACCTCTGTAGGTGACCTGTGACTTTGTGAGTTTAGAGTTAGTGCGAGTTACTTATTTGAATTCTCAGATTTTAGCTCATAAAATAATTCTATAAATTAAATTTCCAAAATACAATTTATTGAACTTGCATGTTTGAATATTCTAGCAATATGAATATATACAATTGTGTTCATACAAACTTAATAGTCATAATAATTACAGAATCATGACTATTTTTTATTAATTTTAAATTATTTTGGATATTATTGTATTTCTTTTGATGTATTTGTATTTTGAAGTACTTAAATTTTCCCGCAGGAAAAACCAACGGACCCCCCGCTTAGTTGGCCAGTAAAACTACCCCCCCTCCTTCCCCCAGAAACGAATCCTGGCCGCGCCAGTGATCCAACGACATGTCAATGAGTGCTGTTTTCGTTTAATTTCTATAGCATTTGATTAGTAAAAGTTTGTAAAAGTATTTCCGTACCTTTGTTTTTTTTGAATCCGTATTTGATCAATTATTTCATATTTATATAATAATTTATCAATAGTTGACAACGTATCTTTCCATTATTTTGTCTAAAACTGGTATAATTGCTATAGGTCTGTAATTTCAATAATTTAATTTAATTTATAAATTGGTCTAATAATTGTGTTTATAAGTTTTTGCGGGATTACACCCTGTTGTGTACGTACATTAATTAATTATGTTATCAACGGGGTAATTTGGCAGCTAAAAGTTTTCAAAATTTTTATTGTGATTTTATTTATTTCCTGGCTTTTATTTATAGTACAGTAACATTTTAGAAATAAAACATTTTCAATTTAAGTCAGCGATTTCTAGCGTAAATAATAATTATTTGAGAAAGTATAAAATCCTTTGTATTTATATATTTGGTACTGTAAAAAAATGGTTATCGCTGATTTATTGTCTATAATACTTTTGTTTTGACAAATATCGCTGATTTTGATTATTGATTATAATAAATTAACACTATCTTAGTGTGTATTATTGCCACTAGATGGTTCTCACGAACTTATAACCAGTCTGCTACCTGGCGGCAGAATCATTAAACAGCAGCGGAGCCATTTTATCGAACATAATATTATAGTATTTGCTGCTAATGTAAACAAATATGCAAAACATCGGTTCGTAATCCGTTCAACTTATCACCAATCAGTGGGGCATATCCATACCATGATCTAGGCTCGAGTTAGTGAGATTTCGCGCCATTTGACCGTAATGGAAGAGGATCGAACATCGGAAACTGTCGTAATGCCGGACATCTCCGAACCTCTTACGAATGAATCCGAGGAACATGGAGTTCTCACTTCGGAATCTCATCAAACTATAACTCCTGTCGCGGTTCCTGTTGCTTCGGTACCGGTTTCTCTTCCAGTTGGATCTTTAATTGGTGTGACATCTTCTGGAACAACGTTTAATGTCATCACTCCGGATCAATTACAGGTACTGGGTCTAAATGTGATTAAATGCCAGAGCGTGTGGGTGTTTGTCTCGCTAGCTTGTCAGGTATAGTATGTTCCAAATATAAGTTGCCATACTTGTGTGGTCGACTTGGGAATTGTTTACACACACACACACACACTTGTGTCCTTTTTAGACTCAACACAATTATTAACATTTTTAACAAGTATTACTTTGTATTGTGATTTAGTACTTTTTTCTACATTCACTTTAGGTATCCAAAATTAAAAATGTAGGTGACCCCTTTTGGGTTTGGTATCTGTAGGCCTACAAAGAAGTTGGGGGTGCTACCAGGGGCCCATTTATATTAGACAATGTTTAAACCTACTTGTAATATTAGTATTATTTAAAAAAAAACTTTTACAGCTCAAATCTTATTCTAATTAACATTTTCTTTCTTTAATTTAGTTAAAATAAATGAGAAATTTAACACTAAAAAAATGTACTGTTTAGCTACAGACATTTGTGAATCCGATACACAATTTACTGTCCAGGTTTTTGGTTTTAATAAGATAATGTTTAGTTACTTTATCAGGGCTGCCACACCCCGGAAAGCTAGTAAAACAAGGAAGTTCACATAAAACTTTGAAAAAAAAAACTAGAATATTTGGGAATTTGGGAAATTAAACTACAAGTTTTTGGAATAATATGAAAATAACCCGCCTCGGTGGCGTAGTTGGCTAACGCGCTAGTCGTGTTGAGCTCGACTGCTGAGGACGGGGAGATCGAGGTTCGAATCTCGGTCGGGTGAACTGGGAGTTGTTTTTCCTAAATGGTTTTCCACTCTCCCTCCACGCAAATGTGGGTTCACTTCCTCTAATTCAATCTTCCCAATTCCGAATCCATTAGCGTAATTAGTACTTAAAGCGTATAACCCAAACGGGTAGTAAGACGCGGGGCTAAATATTATTATTATTATGAAAATAGGTTGGGATTCTTTAATTTTTCTCTAAGTCATAAGAAATAAAATATTGTTTACTGATATCATCTAGACTTACACACATGACAAAAGCAAATTTCCAATGATAGCAAAATAAATATTGCAAAATAATTGCAGACTAAAAAGAAGTTGCTTATTTTAGTGCAAGATATTTCAGGATCTCAAGAGTTTCATGAAAAACATGTTTTTGACAAGTGAAAGTCTAGGTTTCGTACGGTTGAGATAGCGTAGCTTATGACAGTAAAAATGTTAACTATTGCATATTATAATACTGTTGGTGTCATGTTGTGAAATTGTAAATATTTACATTCTAAATATTAGTTCTTCTGTAATTAAGATTTTTTTTTTTATTTTAAACTAAGAGAATTACGGTACTAGAGTTATCTTACAATATTAATTTTGTTACCTATTAAATTTTCGATAATATGTTGACACCAAAATACCACGAGATTTCTTTTTACAAACTTATACTCGGCACATTAAAATGCTAAATAAAACAGAACTGGATTTTTTTGCGAAATTGACTTAGCTTGTCTTTTATACACAAATATTGGTCAGTTTTGTCGATTTCAATGGTGGCCAGTTCAAACCTCCTATGTTGTATTTCAGCTCTCTGGTATGCGGCCAGTTCACACCTCCTATGTTGTATTTCAGCTCTCTGGTAGCGGCCAGTTCAAACCTCCTATGTTGTATTTCAGCTCTCTGGGAGCGGCCAGTTCAAGCCTCACGTGCTTTGTGTGGACAACAGTTTTATCTGTGACACCCGCGGGGACAAGGACTCTGATCCTCTTCGTACCTGGGTGAGGGCGCAGGTAAGGACTTTTAACTTGTAAGGCTTTTAATCAGAAATTGACAAAGTTTATTTGGATGCAATGTTGTAGATTCATAAGTGATCCTAAATCTACTCCTAATAATATCATGAGCTGTGAAATATATTGCATAATATAGTAGCTCATAAAACCAACAAATGAATTACTAAATATCCCTGAAGACGTCACTCCCAGGAAATTCCATGTCCATATTAAAGTTCTGTCAAAGGAAGAACTTATGGCTTTTCAGATAAAGAATATACCCCAATACTTTTTTTAAAAACAACATCATTATTGGCTTAGTTTTATTAGTCAGAAATTATTTTATGTAGCCTAACCTTGATTGATTGAGCTATCTCATGTGCCCCAACTCTTGGCCTTACATCTTCATTCCTAATCCTATTCCTTCTGGCGACAGCTAACACACTCCTCAAAACTTCATTCCTAATCCTATCCCTTCTGGCGACAGCTAACACGCTCCTCAAAACTTCATTCCTAATCCTATCCCTTCTGGTGACAGCTAACATGCTCCTCAAAACTTTATTCCCGGGGCCTCCGCTTTCCTTGTTTCCCTTTTATCCTATCGAGATACCAAATTGAAATTTGGCCTGCATACTACTCATAAATAAGTGAATAAATGTAATGCTAATAAAAAAATTAGAACATAGGTTTTTGAGAAATACAAATTCTAAATTTTGAGTTGGTGACCTTGAAATTTTAAAATCTCCTCAGGTGGTCCTGTAATATCGAATTTTAAATCACAATAAAACCTCTTCATAATAGTTTTCATAAAATTTATTGGACAAAAAAAAGTTCAAAACAATTTTTTTTAGAAAATCTGCGGCTAAAAAATTAATCAAGGTAAAATTATAAAATTTTCTCTTCTCATGAATATTAAATTCAAAATTCATACAAATCCAAGCGGGTCATCAGGTCTAAAAGTTATTAACTATTGGACGTGAAATGGCTCCTTTTCTCATAATTCCAGAATGGCGAGCTGAAGGCTACTCACATAGTGATCCAAAGTGATCCAAATGTTGGCGATGAGAACGGCGGGTGCTCCACTCCCAACACCCCCATGGGGCTACGGGAGTCGATCCCCAACTCTTGGACAGAGTCTGCCAACATGCCAGTTCTACCAGTTAGATGCAAGGTGGGGATTATTAGTTCTAGATACCAACCTAACAGAGCAACAACTCTCAGCACCGCGTCTTATTACCCGTTCAAGTTGTACGTCTATACACTAATTACACTAATGGCGTAGAGATTAGGAAGGCTTGATTGAATGCACGGAAGAATAGTGGGAAAACATCTAAGATAAAAACTTCTGTGCACTCAACTGGGATCAAACCGATCTCCCCGTCTTCGGCAGTCTAGTCTAACACGAGATTAGCACGTTAGATCACGCAGCCACCGAAGTGGTATGGATCATTGGTTTTTGTAGCGATCACTGATGGAAAGATAATAGTTAGACCATTTAATAGCGATATTAATATTCATCTCAAGAAAAACAATAAATTTACATAAAATTGTTTATTTTTGGAAGATTTTGCTTACATAGAACTACACTTACTTAATTCCTGTGTTTAATAAAATAAAAAAAAAGTAATAGTTTGTTTTGCCCAAAGATTGTTTTGTATTTATACCGGTCTTAAGACAGTGTGGCCACAATCAGAAACTATGGAAAACCTGGAAATGTAAACTATCGGTAAATTAAAGCTGTCAGGAAAATCAAGGAAAGGGTCTTAAGAAGGAAAAATGTGTTTATTAAATTTTATACAAATATTGTTTTTTAATTGGGTAAGCCTATGTTTATTTATTTTTTAAACATTATAAATTTGATTATGGGATTTAAATTTTTGTATCGGGGGAATAAGTCAAGGAACTTTTTTTCTTATTAATTTTTGTGGGCACTGAATAAGAATTGATACTTTAACTCGTATGGATACAATTCTTTTTTTACTGGTGGGACAGTAAATACTTTAGTGCTGTTATGTTTCACTTCACTTCAGAACACGAGCGCAGAGCTACACAAGTGTCGGTTCGGTTCTGGCGGCCGAGGACGCTGTATCAAGCTCGCCGACACGTGGTACACCCCTAGCGAGTTTGAAGCTCTGTGCGGCCGAGCTTCCAGCAAGGACTGGAAGAGAAGTATCAGGTTTGTAATAATAATAATATTTAGCACCGCGTCTTACTACCCGTTCGGGTTATACGCTTTAAGTATTAATTACGCTAATGGAATAGGAATTGGGAAGGTTGAATTAGAGGAAGTGAACCCGCATTTGCGTGGAGGTAGAGTGGAAAACCTTTTAGGAAAAACCACCCCCAGTTCACCCGACCGAGATTCGAACCTCGATCTCCCCGTCCTCAGCAGTCGAGCTCAACACGACAATTGGTTGGAATGTAAATGTCTACAAAGTAGTTGATACTTTTTAAATTATATACAAACTTATGGGTTGAGGTGTATTTCTTATAATGAATTGAGGAGATGGCTGAATGATCTTATTAGAGTGGAAATTGAATTCAAAATGTAGTAGCTTAGTGTTTCTGTAAAGTGTATTTCCTCATGTTTATATGATAAAGGCAACAATACCGAAATATTACTCATTTTGTGTTTAAATGTTTGTGTGAAGATAATTTAGAAAGAAAGAAAGAAAGATAGTTGATGTCACCTCTGTGAATTGGATTCCCCCTTTTTCTCTTGGTGGGCTTTCTTAATTCATTTTAAACTTAATAGTTTATTTTTATATTCTACTTTATTCTTATCAAGTTCCATTATTATAAAATTATAATTAATTAATGAATATATTATGTATATTATATAGTTAAAATAAAACTTGTATTGATTACTTAAAATTTGAGATAATCTCTGTTTCGTGTCTCATGTCTGCAAATTGACCTGTTCAAGTAAATATATATAAAATGTTGATATGTTTTAAATTCAAGATTAAAGCAGTGATTCACTGTTTATCACAACATGTATGGTACTAATTATTGCAGGTTCGGAGGTCGCAGTTTGCAAACCCTGATCGACGAAGGTATCTTGACACCGCACGCAACCAGCTGCACATGTTCTGCTTGCTGTGACGACGATTCCGCCGTGAGTTGACACTTTTTATTGCTGTTATAGAAAGCCGAACCACCTCTCACAAGAAAATATCAAGCCTCGCCCTTTTCCTGCTTTGAAAAAAATAGACATTGAAAAGTAGGAATCTTCAGGTTGCGTTGTTTTTTTAATGGGGTCGAGTGAGTTTCTTTTAAGTCGTTTGTGATTTTCTATCTATCTCTACACTATTTCAAGGGCACTAGCTTAAAGTTTAACTTCAGTGGTTGCATGGTCTAAGGTACTACTTTCGCAACAGACTGAACTGCCGAAGACAGGGAGATCGTGGTACACATTGTAGTTGGTACATACGCATGAAACATGAACAGGTAGTAAGGTGCTAACAAGTGTCATACGTGTCAAACCCGCCACCATTCAATCGGTTTATAGTTATCATGTTTGACAGCTCTAAGCAGTGAGTAGTAATACATGAGATAGAATATTGATGGCCGGTACATATTATATCTGTTAAATTATATTGTAATTACAATCAAACAAATATTCCCACGATAAACTCACAAACTCTTCACCATTGTCTTGAAACAATAAAAACACACCGCAGTAACATATGTTTTGATAGTTTGTTTGTCTCTCTATTTCTAGACTGGTCCGGTCCGTTTGTTTACCCCATACAAGCGACGCAGGAGGAAGGATACTTCCGACGGGGAGGGCGGAACGTCTAGAAAACTTAAACGTTCGAATTCTAAAGATGGAAGTAATGCTGACGATAGTGACGGTGAGTAGGTTTGGAATTAAAAGTGAACACAAACATCTAAATTATACACAGGAAAAAAAAACCTAGAAACTTTTTACTTTATTGTTCTTAGATCTGTGTACTGGACCTCTTTAAGATTACGCATGAACGATCACTTTCGATACAAACCACAAACATCCAGATAAGCCAGTTCCTTACCATGCCAACACCCGCCATAAGGGCTTGCACTCTCAACTTAAGACAATGAGGGCTTGCACATCAATGGTTTGAATCTCAGATTAAAAAACAACTATCTATTCAAGCCTCCATTCTGTTGTATCAATTTGGCAACACTGAAAGTTTTCATTTATCCTTTGTGTTTTATGTCCGTGTCTCTCTATATGAGAAAGATCCTAACCTAACTAATCCAGTTTCACGTGCTAACATATATAATTGGAACCAACTCAGGGCCCGCAAGCAACGAAGAGCAGTGGCACAACAGCAACGGTGGCAACTTTGTGCAGGGGCAGATGGGCAGCGAGACGTTGGTGGTGACCACGTCCCCAAACTCGCAGGTGCCCATAACAGCATCACCCCCGCACTCGGCGGACATCGGAGACTACCACTCGTCTGCTTGTACGGAGACATTCAAGAAACTGGAAGAGGTCAGTCAACACAAAATAGATGTATTATTATTATTTATTAGGGGTCTGCGAGTCGAGTATTTCAAAAAGCTCCCATGTTCAAGTAAATTCTTAATCCTAAAATGTTGAGAGTATATATTTGCTTATTTTAAAAGTAAAAAAGCATATTTAAAATGTCACCAGTGTGAGTATCATATTTACTATCATGTTTATAACATGTTCCAAATGTTACACACACACACATATCATCATCATCATCATCATCAACAACTATTTCCAGCCTGTGACCGGGTCAGTTTACTCTTCCTTCATCCTTCCATCAGTCTTCTTCCTTTTATTCCTTCCATTCATCTCCTCTCACTTGCACACTCTCTGTTATCTTCTCCTCCCATCTCTTTCTTAGCCTCTGTTACAGTCTTTCCCCACATACTTCACTTCCAACATTTTCTTTGGTATCCTCCTTCCATCCTCGTTACTTGCCCACACCATATCAGTTATATAGAAAGAAACTATCTTCGGTTATGGCCTGGTGGTAATCTTGATTTGGCGGGCCAGTTCCCGCTGAACAAGGAGGTATTGGGTGCCTCGTGAATCTTTCGACCTAGGTTTCATTTTATTTAGGGGTGAGAAGCCATTTTCCACTAAGTCGACTCTGAATGAAAACTAGTTTTTTCTGAGTTTGATCCAGGCATATCCCATAAATAAGTACAAAAATATATATTTTAGAAGTAAAAAAATGTATGATCACAAAAATTAAAATTTTTAAATAAATTTAATACAATTGTACAATTTTTTTTTTAACTAGACCTAAATACATATTGCGGGACTCTTTAATGATATGCAATGATTTATTAAAATCGAATAAAATTAATTCAGACTAGGAATTTTCGAGAAAAAGATAGGAAATTCTGAGTACTAAAAATGTTCAAGTCAAGTTTGGGCAGCTATTAAAACTGGACTCGACCTCAAATTTTCGAGGACTCGCGCACACCTAATTCTATTGGGACTATACTGGAGGGAGTGTGGGAAATGTGAAACGCAACTTTCTAGAGGCAAATAATAAACAAAAAGGAGAAAATATAGGGGAAAGGAGAAGGAAAGTGCTCTCTAAGGAGCCTGCTCAAGCTCGTAGTCACCTCTATTACACGTGTTATAATAATTGTTTAGTAAATATATTCACACACCAGTTCCTGCGGGATATTGCGACACTCACACCTGCGGTTATTTTCCTGCAGATGTCCGGCAAGATGCTCAAGTTGTCCTACCAGTTCAGGAGATGTCTGGAAGAGGCACGCGAACAATGTCAGAGAGAGTTATGTCAGATGAGAGAAGCCCGAGACGAAGCTGTAATGGCCGCAAGGATGGAGACACAGGTGGCTTGCAGCAGGTACACGACTTTTAATTGCCTCGTCGGAGTCGGTACACCTAGCCTTTGACTCCGATTTAAACTCCCTTTATTTTTTTCTTCTGTCCAAACTCTCTCATAAATGACTAATGTATATTAATTATGGTTTAAATTAGGAGGGATAGCCAGCACACTTACCTTGATGATACTGGAGTAGAAATTGTTTAGATATAACACTAAAAATGTGTTTTTAGTGTTATATTTAAACAATTTCTACTCCAGTATCACCAAGGTAGGTGTGATGGCTATCCCTCCTAATCTAAACCATGATTTAGCCTAGTGCTCTATACCACATAACCTCAATGTATATTAATTAGTAATAGCGAATTTACTGCAGTCGAAGGAAAAATAGCGCATAACAGGTGTATTAAGTTTAGCATTGAAAAGAGGATAGAAAGGCAAGGCCTACTCATTTACCAGACAACTGTAGGCCTCAAAGTTCACAAATAAAACACATTAAAACTTGTCATGTAACTTTCAAGGTACCTAAGTCCCCAACTTGAGGTTAAGATAGTAAAACACAGAGTTTAACTGAATGTATGTTTTATTATTGTGTGATACGAGTAGAAGAGTTGACGCAATTCACAACCGTTGTTATGTTCGTCTCCGCAGAGTGTTTGAGACGCGAGGGGAGGGTCTCCCTGTTCATGTCGTGGATCCCATCGAGACTGTCGGGCTTCAACCCACCTCGGACGGAACAGACAACAAAAAGGTAGGAAACTAAACAATGGGTCGAATTCCTCGATCTTTTAACATCGGAACAGAAAAATATCAAGAGTATTTCGACTTTAGTGAACCAACACAACATAAGGTTTTGTTAACTAGCAAAGTTAGGGGTGTGGCAAGTTCACTTTTCAATTCGAAGCGATGTCGAATAAAACAGTACTGAATATTCTTGAAGCCGAATTGAATTTCGACTATTAAAAAAAAAAAAGTTTAATGTTTGATAAAAATGCTATATTGCAAACATATATTTTGTCTTAAAATTATGAATTAAGTTACGATAGATAGTAAAATGTTTCTTTTATTATTTTAGATGTTTTTTATATGAACACTAATTAGTGATGAAAATAACAGCAGAAAATTAAAATAAAATAAAAACATTAATATTTTAATTTTTTTTCACGAAGCTTTGTAATTGTCGAATCCAGAATTTTGCAAATGAATATATGAAGCTAAGTTGAAAGTTTTCTAAGCTGTTCATACCCATAAACAAATAGTCCTTCCAACATATTCTATAATTGTAACTAAAGAAGTTGAGATTGTTTTGAAACTTATATTACCCCATACACTGCGAATAATCTGAACAAGTTTAAAGATATCAACATATTTTCTGACATGTTTGATTCCAGTGTGCAAACTGCAACAGAGACGCGTTCGCCGAGTGCTCCCTTTGCCGTCGCACCCCGTATTGCTCAACATTCTGTCAGCGCAAAGACTGGGGTAGTCACCAGGTGGAGTGCGTGAGGAGTGCTACCGACCCCAACTCCATCACCACCCAGACCGGTTCCATCATGCTCATCGTAGAGAGCTCCGAGCAGGTGCTCAGTCATTCCGAGTGATGGTCGTCATTTATCCTAGTAGCTTTGTTTGTGTCATTGACGGTTTAGGGACTGTCAGGAGATTGCGGAGTAGAGCCAAGAGTTGACCCAGTTCGACTTCTTTAAAACAAGTCAATCCCCGGTCCCGGCACAGATTTATCTGATTACCAAACCCTTCCTTCACCTCTGACAAGACATCTTGTGAATGTGGGGAATGCCGGGCCTCCACCGTGGTTCGGATCCCACGTTAAACTGTAGGTCCTCCATTTCATCTCACAATCACCCTACCATTACACATTAGCGTAAGTGCGTATGACCCGAACGGGTAGTAAGACGCAGTGCTAATAATAATAATAATAATTTAAAACCAGGGCGAATTTACATACACACACCATTCACAAATAAAGTGAACAAAGTATGTTATTTTAGATTCCCGACCCTGCATGTTTGTCTCGTTAATACACCAATATATTAGGGCTGGGCCAATCAGCGAACAGTCGTAATAAAAAACTTAAATTTGCCGTGGTAGCTATGTGAAAAATGGGGAGGCACAAGGTGGGTAAGTCTTTAGACCTCTTTGATATAAATCTAAACTGCTCAACTGGGATAGTAAATTATTGATAATTTATAGTAATTATTTCAAAACTAGCTCAAAGGACATTGGATGCGAATATATATCTATAAGAAAAACCTAATTAACTAATTGATAGATAATATTGTTTTATTAGTAAATAAAAAAATTCCTAATTTATAATATATGACCTTTTTTTAAATAAGATACTTTCGGAAGGTCTCCGGTTTATTTCCCTTGTCCAGGTGTCATTTTTCAATTAGTTAAAATGAATGCTTATATTGATTTGTATTATTTATGATTATAAAGGGCTCAGGGAACAGGTTTATTTTGGTTCTAGCGCCCTCAAACATTTGTGATTTTGAAATATTAACAATTTGTTTTTCACAAGAAGCCGAACAATCAACATTTGGCTTGGCTCGGATCCTCTAAGTTTGCGCAGGTTCAACAAAAGATGTTCACTTTCCTACTATTGCTCATGTTTTTTTTAAATATATTTATTTTTACTTTTATTTTATTTGATAGTGTGTGTGCAAAGCCCAACCCGAATCAATTATATGAAATATTCTCAAAGCAAAATCAAACTATACGCCAGTCAATTGATTGTATTTACTCATCATCAACCGTTTTCCAGCCTTTGGCCGAGTAAGTTCAGTAAAATGCCTCCATTCTTCTCCTCTCACTTGCACACTTTCTGTTATCTGCTCCCCCCATTTCTCTACTATCTCATGTACTCCTCGTGACAGCTAACATTCTCTCTTAGTACATTCACTGTCCTATATTTCTGGTGCATGTGTGAGAATGGGTACAAAGTACGCCCTGTAAAACACTTTCCTAAACTCTTAAGGGCACTTCTCTTCTCCATAGCAGGTCTCTTACACACGTTTATAACTCTCCCTGCTGTCCTCTCCACTTTCACCTTTTGACTCATTCCCGCTTCCAAGATATTTTACGTTCTGTACTGTTCTCAGCTCTACTCCTTAATACTTACATTTTACTTTAATTTGGGGGGAAACAAATTGCAAGAAATTCAGGTTTCTTTTGAGGTGGTTGTGAAAGTCACTTTGTCAACAGTGAAACAAATTGTATTGTAAAAACAGTCATCACAATATACTCGGTTTAACCTATTCATCAATTAAATTAGGGTGATTTTTATTAATTTAATTTCAATAAAACTGTATTGTTGTTAAAAACAAATTGCACTCATGTCCACATAAACAGTATATTTGTGTTTAAATGAATGTAGTGTGACCACATTGTTTTTAGTTTGTTGCACCATATTTTTACTGTACTTATATTATTTTTTTAAACTCAATTTGATGATATAAATTTTGTACGTGTTTAAATAAAGCTAGTATATAAACAAAACATATATTGTATAATTCTTAAGTAGAGACATGCAAATGGTGAGGTCATTTTTCTCAAAAAGCGATATTATTTACCTAAATACGAGTTGAATTAGTATTCGTTAAAAAAAAAAACTTAGGATCAAACTATCCAAATTATTTGTTCATATTGTGTATTTAACTATTTATTAACATATTTATAGAAAAGTCAAATATAAATTCACACAAAACATTTCATGTTTAGTAATATCAAACTATATTTCAATATCATTACCTTTGAGTCTTATGCCTAGCAATATCGAAATAATCGATTATCAACTTAGGTTTGGACCAAACAATAACATGTCATAGACGACTATTATTCATATGAAAACAGAAGTCGTGTAAAAATTTGAACGCAAAAGCGAATTTTGCATGTCCCCACATATAAGTTATGTTCATTAAATTTTACTTTAGCTGAACCTCTTAACAGTTTTAATATCCTGAGCTCTTATCTGTGTTTAAAATCAGAGCATAACTGGTTCCTTTGACTACTGGTTAGTGAACCTGTAATGTTGTGAGGTGTTTAACATACACATGACAACCAACAGATTATATCAGCACACGAGAATTACTAAGCGCGAAAAGACCTACCAATTTTGTTGTGAAAGGTATTTCCACACACCTCCATCGACATGAGACCCCTTTGAGGGAAGTTTTGCTACAGATTTTGATCACTCAAGAAAAACACATTAATCTTGGCTATGTTTGGACCCACCAACATCGGATCATGGGGCAAACCTTTTACCCTAAGACCATCGAGGTCAATTTTGTGCATTAAGATTGAAAAAATGACTCACCAACAAATATGGGGTATTTATTATTCTGTATTATGATAAAAGTATAAAACTAAGTTCTGTGTGTTTAAGACACAAATTGGCTTAACATTTGCTAAATGTTAAACTTTGGTATATAATGATCCACTCCCTGAGGGGAGGCCAGGCAGCCATTTTTCTACTCTTGTACCCTTACCCGACAATTATTTCTTTATTCCTGATCCTGGCATTAACTGGTAGCTTCAATTTGAAGTCTTCAGACTGGCTAAAAGTACAGTTGTTCATTGATAGATGGCACTACAATAACTTATTGCAAGAACCTTGCGCCAGGAAAGGGTTAAGTAAATCCCTTGTTTCTTGAACATAAGTGTAAATAGACTACAACTTGCAGCCTATCTACTCTGTTTATCAGCTACACCAGTGGGGTACACAAAATAAACCTAAACCTTGGTGTACAGAACCAACCCTATTAAATTAGCATCTCAGGAGAGAGAAAGTTTTCTTTAACCAGTTGTATCGACTTGAATGATGTATTATCTGCTTCAGTGGTTGAATATTCCAGACACCAGTCTTAAACTGTACTAGACTGGCAATAACATTAACTATATTACACATCATCATAAGAGTCCAAATAACATCTGAGGTGTTGAAACTATTCTAGTTCCAGAAATTATTAAATCTCTAAAGGTTTATAATATTTTACGCAAGGAAGAAAGTACATCTAGTACGAGAAGGATGGATAGGAACTTTTCACAACAATTTCAATGCAAACATTTGTTAAATAAGTCACTTTATTCATAATTTATTTTAAGAGAATAATTAATTAAAAAGTATAAACCATGCACACTTTATAGCACCAAAACACCATAACTAGTCTACAGCATAAAAATATATCTCTTCTAAGTGCATATAAATGTATAAAATATAATATATTATCTATAACAAGACTTAACACTCGAATAAATGGAAAGTGATATCACTCTTCATCTGGTGGAGAAATGATTCTATTAATATAGACCTAAGGCAACCCTCAAAAGATATTCAAATATTGGGGAAATTTATCACTCGTATATCCGTTATATTAACATACCTTTACCAAAATCAAATGTGTTTATTGAACTTTAAAAAATAAAATGATTGTTTTCAAGAAGAGATCTAAAAGCTAATTTAGATCATCAAATGTTTCCAATCCATGTCAGTTTAGTAAAATGCCTCTTTCCTCCCACCACATCCTATCTTTTTCCATCCTCATTACATGTCCATACCCTCTTGCTTCCTCTAATATCTCGTGCACACCCTGTATCTCCTTCTTTCCACTTTCCTAGTCTCTCTGCAGCATGTGTGACAGTGGGTACGAAGTGCGCCCTGTACAACACTTCCTTACACTTAGAGGACACTTCTCTTACACACCTATAGAGCAACTCTCTGTGCTGTCCTCTTCTCATTAGATCCTCTCTACCTCCACTCTTCCAAGATATTTTACGTTCTGTACTTCTCTCAGCTCTAGTCCATCCAACCCTCGTAAGTTTATTAGGCCTTACGCTCCTGGAAAAAGCTACAAGGTTGAATGGGGTAAAGCAGAGTAAAGTATAATAAGGTATTGAAACACAATAAATTTCAAAAATGTTGTATTCAGTCTACATCCCCAATATTTTTGATCTAAGTGTAGTTAAAAACTTGTGAACAATTCAAATAAAATGTTGAGATTATTTCCAAGAGCAGGTTTTGTGCGATCTAGTTTGTAATCACATTCACACTTTGTTGAAATAAAATCTAGATTCTCTTCATGTTTTTATAGAATTTATTGTCAATTAATGTAACCCTGTACCTACTAGAATTTAAACTCGTTTGTCTTTGAAGGCTCTAGGTTTTACTAGAACAAAGTGTACACTCAGTTTATCCTGGATGGTACCACTCTCACCTTGACTGATTACACTATGAGCTATACCATAGTGCAATGATGTAAGGTCAGGGTAAACTGAGTGTACATTAGGTGAATGTGTTTACAAATTTGCTCTTTTCTGTTTGTTCAATCCGTCACGAAGTCTTGCGCCAAAGTCTTCATCCACTTGGCTGAACACATTGACGGTTCTCTCCTAAAACAACAAAACATATTTTAGACATCAGCTATATTTTACATAGTAGTTTACATTAGGCAAGTTTTAGACAAAATTTTAAGTTGTTCCAGCATATATAATAGCCAATGAAAAATATGATAAAACAATATGGTGCAATGTTCTACTCATAATATATGACCAGCCTTAATATTCTTAGACATAAGTATTTCCCGAGGAAATTATAGCGCCAAATGACTGTTAACTTAAACATTGATAGAGGATAGAAGGGCAAAGCCTCATAGTTATGTAATTATCAGGGTACTTCAGCAGAAGAGAGTGAAACACAGACTGGACTACGGCAGAAAGGTTGTAGGTCTAGCCCTTCTATCCCCCTTCCAACGAAAAGAGGAAAACTACTCATAGTTCCCAATCTGACCACTGGACTCAACTAACAAAACCTGACCAATTTCTTAGGGGTCTGCAAGTTGGGTTGTACGAGAACAAGCCAAGGAGACTTCCGCAACAATAATGTCATTGTTTAAAGAGATGGGGTGTAATGAGGTGGACTGAATAGAACTAGCTCAAAATAGGGATAGGGTGTAGTGAGGTGGACTGGATAGAACTAGCTCAAGATAGAGATAGTCGTGTAATGAGGTGGACTGGATAGAACTAGCTCACGATAGAGATAGGGTGTAATGAGGTGGACAGGATAGAACTAGCTCAAGATAGAGATAGCGTGTAATGAGGTGGACTGGATATAACTAGCTCACGATAGAGATAGGGTGTAATGAGGTGGACTGGATAGAACTAGCTCACGATAGAGATAGGTGGTGTGCCTTTCCCTAAGTGCAGCAATGAACTTTCCCATAACATGTCAGTTTAAGAAAATCACTAAGAAACACATTTATGTAAAATTTCTCTGCTTCTCTTTAAATACTTAATGTTATCTATAATTTTGTTTGGACACTCGAGGTGAGGCCTATTCTTTTGATAACCCATCCCTTCCTTCAATCGTAATTACTAAAACAGTGAAAAGCCTGGAAGACTAGACTTGATAAGAAGAGATAGTTTCATACCTGAATGAAATCTGCGGCATTCTTGAGGTTTCCGACGATGTTGGACACCAATCTATCTTTCTCGCCGGCGTTCAAAGTTTGTTTCCAAAAGGTGGACGCCTGGCTGAAGTTATCTTCATCTCCGCTGTTGTATCTGCGGAGAATTAATTACGAAACATTTGTATCTAGAAATGGCTTTAAACATCATATTAATGAAAGTATAACCCATTTATCATCTTACTCAAAATAATTCAAAATGATTGATTTAACATTTTGTATGAATGCTATAGTTAATGGAGTAGAGTAGAATCCGGAGGTGATCCTGAATCACCGCCTGTCGTGAGAGAGACAAGTTGTGCTCTGTCTAAAATTATTATTATTGTTATCACCGCGTCTTATTACCCGTTCGGGTTGTACGCACTTACACTAATGTGTAATGGTAGGGTGATTGTGAGATGAAATGGAGGACCTACAGTTTAACGTGGAATCCGAACCACGGTGGAGGCCTGGCATTCCCCACATTCACAAGATGTCTTGTCAGAGGTGAAGGAAGGGTTTGGCAATCAGATACATCTGTGCCCGGACCGAGGATTGAACCCCGGCCGCCAGTACAGAAGTCTGACACCTTACCCCTAGACCGCCAGGTCACCCTCTGTCTAAAAGATTTATAAAAGGACAGAGACATATGTACTCTACCAGGGGGAAGCAGTAGCTTGCCAAGGTCAACCATATGTTCTGTTGTTCAACGACCAAGGGGTGTTTAACTAAGCAACTCAGGGTGCTTCACTCCCCCGTCCGCCACGAACCCCAACCAATACAAAACTAGACCTTACTTGGCCACATCGCCGCTGACATGGAATACACTCTGTGCAGCAGTGGGGTCCTCGCGGGGTCCACCAAAACTGTTGGGGAAATAGTTGGGAGCTCCCTCTTGATTCTTGGTGAAAGTCTGGGGGCCATCGCGCTGGTAGTTGGTCATCCTGGTCCTGTACGGACAGTTCACGGGGATCTGCAGGTAGTTCCCTCCCAAGCGGTGACGGTGAGTGTCGGGGTACGAGAACAAGCGACCCTAAAAACAAATCGTCGAGACACACAAACTGAAACACATGCTCCTCTATTTCTAGGAGTACTACTTATGTAACTTGGACTAGGCTTTAAAAACTAGCTCCATTGTGGGCCATTGTCCCATCTCGCGGGAATCACAGGTTGTTGATATACACGCCCTTAAGTTGAAGTCCAGGGGTAAAAACGGTCAAACATCAACGGAGGTGCTTCGCGACAATTTGTACAGCATGCTTACTAGACTCGACAGCTCCAGACTACCTTGTGGGGCGTGTCCACGTGACTCGCACAAGAACAACTAGGCAACCTAAAGAAAGTATTGTGGGGGAAGTTGAACTCGACAAGAGACATCGCACAAAGTCATGTCAAGTTTTGAGGAGAACATACAACAATGCGTCGCATATAATGGTGACCATCTTATAGACAATGTCTTTAAAAAAAAATATCAATAATTCAAGTATATGCAGAAAATGGTCAATCTTTTGTTGTTATTTTAAGTTTAATTCAAAGGATTTATTAAATAAAAACCCGCCTCGGTGGCGTAGTTGGCTGACGCGCTTGTCGTGTTGAGCTCGACGGTTGAGGACAGGGAGATCGAGGTTCGAATCTCGGTCGGGTGAACTGGGGGTGGTTTTCCACTCTCCCTCCACGCAAATTCGGGTTCACTTCCTCTAATTCATCCTTCCCAATTCCTAATCCATTAGCGAAATTAGTACTTAAAGCGTAAAACCCGAACGGGTAGTAAAACGCGGTGCTAAATATTATTATTATTATTATTATTATTAAATAAAATAGTAAAAATAAATTGTTATTAAATGTGTAAAACAATTTCTGCCCCACCCTGTACCATGTTGACACAAATCAAAACAAATTGAGACTTGAGGGGCAACACACCCTAGAAACTCTACCACTCTCACTAAGAGAGCAGATTTATTTTTTAAATGGTAAGAAGTGTTTAATTCCTACCTGAAGCATCTTGTCTGGACTGGGTTCAATGCCCGGCACCAAATGGGACGGACTGAAGGCAATTTGCTCCACCTCGGCGAAATAGTTGCTCGGGTTGCGGTTCAACACGAACTTGCCCACACGAATCAGCGGGTACTCGCCTTGGGGCCAAATCTACAAAAAATATATTAATTAATTTATTTATTGACGTAAAATTATGAAAAGTTAAATTTAAAAAGATAAATAGAAGCCTTTGAAAAAAACAAACATTCAAAAAATAGTTAATTGGTGATATGTGCATAGTTATAAAGACTCCACTGACCTTGGTCAGGTCAAAGGGGTTCCAACGGAACTTCTCGGCCTGTGCAAATGTCATCACTTGGATGTAGAAAGTCCAGGAAGGGAAGTTTCCATTGGAGATGGCGTCGTACAGGTCTCTGAGGGAGTAGTCCGGGTCGTCGGCAGACAACTGGTGAGCCTTCTCAGGCGTGAGGTTCTTGATTCCTTGATCCGACTGAAACACAAACCAACATATCAAACATCGAGAGCAGGAATGTGTATTGACCTATGATGCTGTGCAATGAACACTAGACAGGAACAACACCGATAATTAATCAAGGAGTTATTCTAAGCCAGCTCACAAAAACCGAAGCTCGTTTATGTTTCCGTCTCTCTTCTTAGACACACGCGCATTGAATGAACCGGATAGTTTTGAGATTTCATTGAATCTCTTAAGCCAATATCTCAAAAATCCAAGAAAGCTGAAATTATTTCAGGTCGCACCAAGAATAAACTGCGGATCGAGCTGCTATCGTGTGATTGACTCAGAGCTTGTCATGTGACCACATTCACGCTCCGATCTGGTTTTTCATTTTGAGATGGTGGGAGGAGAGAATGGCAAAGAAAATTTGGGAAATGAAGGATGTATGAAAAAGACCGCAAGGGAGGCCAAGAAAGAGATGGGAGGAGGAAGATGATGTTAATAGCCGTACCTTGTAGTGGAACTTGCAGTAGACGGGCTCGTTCTTCGCATTGACCAGCTTGAAGGTGTGGGAGCCGAAACCATTCATGAACCTGAAGCCGTCTGGGATCCCCCTGTCGGAGAAGAGGAACATCACCTGGTGTACCGACTCGGGGCGGAGCGATAAGAAGTCCCAGAACATGTCCGCATCCTAAACACAACAATACACTCATTTACAATTGATTTCACCAAGGTTTGTTGCATGTCTCGGAGGGTACCTTTATAGGGTGTTAGAAAAATAAGTTTTTAGAATTGTTTTTAACATATTAATTTTTTTTCAGGGAAAACAATTGGGACTATAATAAACTTTGCTCTAAAAACATAGTTGGAAATTTCCTTAACTATTTTTTTTAAATCTTCAATTTGGATTTTTTTTTTGCACCGCTTCTTACTATTCATTCGGTGTTTATGCCCAAGTACTAATTACTCTAATGGGGTTAGGAATTGGGAAGGTTGAATTAGAGGAAGTGAACCCGGATTTGCGTGGAGGAAGAGTGGAAAACCGTTTAGGAAAAACCACCCCCAGTTCACCCGACCGAGATTCGAACCTCGATCTCCCCGTCCTCAGCAGTCAAGCTCAACATGATAAGCGCGTTAGCCAACTACGCCACCGAGGCGGGTGTTTAATTATTCATCATCATCATGGGTTTAGTGAAAATAAATGTATTTCCTTACTATATTTAAGACTAAAGTGATGACATGAATGGACAGTAGAGTGTGTTGCTGACCTTGAGATGGGTCGCGGGGTTCCTCTTCTGCGTGTGTATGAACACCGGGAACAGGATGGGGTCCCTGATGAAGAAGATGGGGGTGTTGTTACCGACCAGGTCCCAGATGCCGTCCTCGGTGTAGAACTTGAGGGCGAAACCTCGGGGATCCCTGGAGGCAACATTTCGCATCAGAGAAAATACGCAAACAAACACAGCTACGGGCAGTGAACAATATCGGTCTTGTTGGTATCTTAGCTCGTTCACTGATATAGCCGTACGTTTAGAAATGTACGGCTCTCTAACTTTTTGTGATGCTAAATTCATAGAGTATAAAGCAACATTATTATTATTATTATTATTAGCACCGCGTCTTACTACCCGTTCGGGTTGTACGCACTTACGCTAATGTGTAATGGTAGGGTGATTGTGAGATGAAATGGAGGACCTACAGTTTAACGTGGAATCCGAACCACAGTGGAGGCCTGGCATTCCTCACATTCACAAGATGTCTTGTCAGAGGTGAAGGAAGGGTTTGGTAATCAGATAGATCCGTGCCGGGACCGAGGATTGAACCCCGGCCGCCAGTATATAGCAACAATCTCATTGAAAGTTGTTCCATATTTGTTTATACCTCAATAACTACCAAACAGGTACCCTTCATTCCGCTGTGGTAGAGGTCTGGGCTGGAACACCCTGTTGCCACGAGGGGCGAATTGTTTATAAAAGTGTGGCTAATTTGAGTTTGCCAGATCTCGATGTAAAATAAACCCTTCTCATAGTGTCTACTAAACTTGACCAATGAAATCCCCGACATTTCCCCCTGATCATTTCCTAAAATTCCCCACTAAAATGTATTAACATCCTCCTAACTCCCCCCCCCCCTCCCTTCTCCACTCGTTTTTCTATTAATATTTTTTAAGAATAATAATAAGTTTTAAAATTTGAATATTTTTTTAAATTTGTATTAAAATTGTTTACTAGGAATTAAAAATATATTACACAGCTACAAACAAAAAATGAGATTATTTACTGGTTTAATGATTATTGTATTTCATATTTTGAGTAAAATATCATTTTCCCGGATTTTTATTGTGATTTACCAAATTCCCGTTTTCCCTGATTTTCCCGGATGGTAGACCCTGCCTTCTCCTAATGGCGAGTGCTGGTTGTAACTTTATATTGATATCATCGGGATCTTTCTGAATGAGTCACTGACGCAGCACTGTCATGCAATACTCCCCCCCCTCCCCCGTATTTACCAACACTTCCTTTCATCTCTGGCTTCAGATGGAAAAAATTGGTAAAATTCCGCATTAAATTGTCTTGCATTCTAAATTCGAACAACTTTCATCATTTTGCGTTTGAGCCAGTTGTAACTAAGTAGGTACTTACTGGAGTTACATATGCGACAGCGCAATTAACATGTGTTGGATTGCAAAACTATTAGAAAACAATGCAAGGTCATTTACTTGATTTGCATAATATGTTCGCACAAAACTAATAGTTATGCAAAGCGAATAAATATATGGTGGTCACATACACTTTCCAAAAACAAGTTATATAATAAATCAGAAGAGAAAATATAAAGTTTTTAAAAAAATAAACATTTTGAAGTTGTTTTTGAAATGCATAGTTTCCTCCAAGCTTCAGCTACTGCTATTTTGAAAGTAGCCAACACCTTAGGGTTGGCAATCCTGTGGTTAAAGATAATACTACTTATAGTGAGCTGTCATCCAAAGGCAGTAAAGTTACCTAACACAATGTCCCTATCAATGTTTAGAGTGGCCACGTCACCTTGTCAGCTGATTGTGTCGGTCCTATCACACTCTTGCTAGGTGTGTGATGTGTGATGGTAACACTATATATCACACAGTGTCAACAGTTCCTGTGGTTTATTTACGAGGACATACATCCCCTACTTTCCAGCCTGGGTCGGTTCACAACCGGCTGGCTAGGCCTGTCCTAGCTTCATATGCCTTATAATCCAACTTAAGACTAGGACAGGCACAACAACCAGTCCCCAACCGTTAGTTTATTAATGTGGAAAGGTAAACCATATGATCATCAATGATCAATTTTTGGCCATTCTGGGAATCAAACCCGGGACCCTTAGTTTAGTAGACAAACAAACCCACCATCGACCGAGCTAAGGTGTCGGACATAAGAATGTAGGATAACTTGCTAAATCACATAAATAAACTGTCGAAAAGTGGAGTTTTGTAATTATTCTCGATACCAAATATGAAACTTTTTTTCCTAACTAGGTTATAAGTTATTATTCAATGCCAAAATAAATTAATTTTTTCAACGCATGCATCAGCCTCCAAACTTTATATAGTTACAACGAGAATAAACAGCCCAGTAACCCCAGTTGTGACCCTTGGATAGAGATGTGTGTATCTTGGTCAATACACCCATTTCACCCTCTTCCTTGATCTGGTATGTAGCAGTAGGTTAAGTGCGCAATAGTATATCGTATTATAAACTAGCAGAAATACCCAGCGTCGCCCTAAATAACCATACAATACCAAGCTTTGCGTCCAACAAAAAGAAAAAAAATGTCTTCATTTTATTTCTTCCAATCCAGTTTTTAATTAATTAAAAAAAAAAATCAAATCCGAAATTTTAAAATCTGATGACATCATATATTGTGTTCTGATCACTATACACAAATGAAACCAATATTCAAGACAGTGACGTCACTAACGTAGTGTGACCAAGTTTGATTTTATCAATAATTGTGGTCTCCATAGTTCCAAACAAGCAACCAACCAGAACCAGATAGTTGGTTGCTGGTAATTAAGCTGGTCATTTGGAAACCACAAGAGAAGATGTTTATTACTAGATTTAAAGAGCAAAACTTGTTGGATTGATTTAAAAAGAATAAAAACAATGTTAACTGCATTATTTGCCTCACCTGACGGTATCAGCAGAGCCACTTTCCCCCCCTACGGTGGAGCACCTGACCGCCATCGGGGTCCTCTTGCCCACCTCGGAGAACAACTTGGCCTTGCAGTACTTGGTGATATCGTCGGTCACCTCAAAGTAGCCAAACGCACCTAACATACAACACAACTACTGTTACCGAATGATTGTCTCAGTACAGACGAAGTTAAACTAGAATATTAACTGGTCAACGATTTAGTAAGCAATTAGTTTAATACGATTATGAAAACAATTTGATGATTAATTGTTTTCTCAATTGTGTGTGGCAGTTTTCCTGGAAGAGATTTAATTGGTGTAAAATAAATTGTTTTAGCTATTTTTGAATATTTTTTAAATAACTTAAAAAAATTATTTTAATTGTATTAGTAGCCCACTTCAATAGACTGGACTGTCAAAGACTGGAAGATCAGGGTTTGATCCTAAACAGGTGTACTTAGATTTTTCTTTTCTTATATGATTTTCCACTCTCCTTCCACGCAAATATGGGCACACTTGTTCTAAAGTCAACCTTCCTAATCCCTAACTCATTAGTGTAATTAGTACATAGAAGTATAACCCCAACGAGTAGAATTATTATTATTATTATTATTATTAGCACCGCGTCTTACTACCCGTTCGGGTTATACGCACTTACGCTAATGTGTAATGGTAGGGTGATTGTGAGATGAAATGGAGGACCTACAGTTTAACGTGGGATCCGAACCACGGTGGAGGCCTGGCATTCCCCACATTCACAAGATGTCTTGTCAGAGGTGAAGGAAGGGTTTGGTAATCAGATAAATCTGTGCCTGGACCGTGGATTGAACCCCGGACCACCAGCATAGACGTCTGACACCTTACCCCTAGACCACCAGGTTACCCCAACGAGTAGAAAAACGAGGTGATAAAAAATAGTTTACATGTCTCTTAACTTTAAAAAATGGTTTTATTCATTCAAAACAACAAAAAAGTGTGGGGCGGTGGGCAAGTATTCTATATAATAGTTGGAGCAGTGCACAAGACCACTTTGTACCGGTGGTTCAGGCCATACCGCAACGGTATACATGGTCAGTTGTGCATATCAATTTCTGCATTAAACCTACACCTAGTCATGCATAAATAGCAACCACTTTCAACCGTGTTTCATGGTAATGAGACCAACATTAACCACTTTTAATGGTTGAATGATCTTCTTGAAGCCCTTTTTGTATTTCATAGCCATCCAAGCACTAAAACAAGTTTATACTGTCCCTCTTATGATGCCTGCATCAGGAAAAGTATTTTGTATCGTTATTAATCCATTTAGAGCTTTTGGGCTCGTTCATAAATAATGTGATCGAGAGAGAAGCGCATGTCTTAACACAGAGTTACATAACAAAGATAATAAAAATTAAAGTTAGCCGATAGTTCCAGTTGTATTTCGACATTAAATAATGATACACATTGATAAGGAGTTATTCGTGGATTAAATCGACACAATAAAAATAGTTTCTTCTGGTGTTATAATTCAAACAGCTCAAGAAAGAACTCAGATTAGTGAGTGAAAATACAAATGACCAACAACAACGTAATAAAAGTATTATAACATTATGTAATCAGTTTAACGAAAATAGGCAATAAATATACTAACTTTTCTTTTAAAAACATTATTAATATTAGGTAGGTAAATAAATTCAGTAAACATTAAAAAGGAGAGAGGAGTTTATAGACAAATTTAATATTCAGATACCCGCCTCGGTGGCGTAGTTGGCTAACACGCTTGTCGTGTTGAGCTCGACTGCTGAGGATGGGGAGATCGAGGTTCGAATCTCGNTGTTGAGCTCGACTGCTGAGGACGGGGAGATCGAGGTTCGAATCTCGGTCGGGTGAACTGGGGGTGGTTTTTCCTAAATGGTTTTCCACTCTCCCTCCACGCAAATGCGGGTTCACTTCCTCTAATTCAACCTTCCCAATTCCTAATCCACTAGAGTAATTAGTACTAAAGCGTATAACCCGAACGGGTAGTAAGACGCGGTGCTAAATATTATTATTATTAATATTCAGATGACAGCGATTCCTTAGCCTTTTGAAGTGTTTTATCGGTTGCTTGGAAAGAGAAGCGCCTCTGAAGCTACACTCAGTTGACCCTGAAGGTCTCACCTTGACCGATTACACTATTACCCTATTTAAGTTGTACCATAGTAGAGTAACAGGTCAGCCATTGTTACATGAGTATACACGTGGAAATTGTTTCGTTCTTATTGTATGTCATAGTTTTAGTAGATCAATGTCTTGTCTACTCTTTAGGACTGTGTTCTTAGTAACGAAGGTGAGAGCCAGTAGACCTTGTTTATTATACTTGCTAATTATGTCAGAGGTGGAGTTTTACATGCACTTTCCGAGCCAACTTGTCATAGAACAACGCAATTCACAACATAAGTTTATTCTAGAATGGATATAGGTGACCTGGCGGTCTAGGGGTAAGGTGTCAGACTTCTATGCTGGCGGCCGGGGTTCAATCCCCGGTCCCGGCACAGATTTATCTGATTACCAAACCCTTCCTTCACCTCTGACAAGACATCTTGTGAATGTGGGGAATGCCAGGCCTCCACCGTGGTTCGGATCCCACGTTAAACTGTAGGTCCCAGGAATCAAACCCAGGACTCCGAGCTAAGTAGATTGATTTACAGTCTGATGTTCACAGGAAGCGCATTATTTGAGTACGGGAAGCTTGTTTTGCCATAATGGAGGCGATACAACTATTTCAATTGTGTTTACATTATTATTCTGTTTAATATTGTATGAAGAAACTACAGCTAGGTTTCCATTAGGAAACATTAGTGGAAGCGTTATAAATAATATATATTTCTAGAATTTAGTGACTTTTAATCGACGTTGGTGGTAAAAACTGGGCCTACTATAAGAATCAGGGTTCACTTCTGACTGACAATGAATTAAAAAGTGTTCTATGACTGCCGCCGCTATCGAGGTGAACGCCCTGCAGCGCACTCATATCAGACATGGGAGGCCAGAGTATGTTGGGAACATGGCTGAGTGTTGTGCGAGTGTAGCTCTAGTGACTGTGTAGGGCTGGCCACTAACACTAACCCTCAGCCATGACTGGTTGGTCGAATGGGTCTCTTCAGGGGCAACGTGTATCTCTAAGTCAATCTAAAGAAATAAGACCGGGTAAGTTTTAAGGAACTATACAAGCATTTTCTCGAGAAAGGACAGGAATCCACAATATATAAAAATAGCGGTGCGCCCAGGCAAGGAATGAACCCGCGCCTCCCGGGCTAGAGTGGAGCACGCTGTGGCGACACCAACATTCCATCCCCTGTGTAGTGTAGATGGTTGAGGTGTTTTCTGTGTGTGTGATATTGTTTACCTGCTCACAAGGAAAGGAAACCATTGCGCCACAATTATATAATCACCTGATCAAGACAAGATGATGTCATCAGTTATTTTCCACGCATGGGTTTAACACTTTAACTTTGGTCGGTTTTTAACTAAATGCATTTTATGTTTAACTTTTATATAAGTTTGAGCTGTTGGAAGTAAAGTTGGCCGGAACGGGACTCGTCAAATCTAGAAACAATTAGTTATAAATGTATTTTAACAGACGACACGAGTAACTTTTTACATCGGATCTCACTCCTGTTTGGGCTGTAAGCTGTTAGTAACGACGAGGATTTGCACCCTGACCAGACCAGTCCAGTCTTTGGTCCGAGACCATTTGCCCACCAGAGCGGGTTGGGAGGGAATGGGTTACCTGACTAAACAAAGAACAAGACTAGCAAGGTGAACAGTTGCCAAAGAGTTTTGATCAAAGGACGAGGTTCGTGACTTTGTATGACGAAACGCTATCTCATCTCCGAACAATACAATGACTGGTCGAAATGAGAGAGAGGCACAAGTAACTAAAGTTCGTTCACGGTAGGAGTTTACCTCTGAAAGGCCTTTTTCCCTACCAGAAATCTATTATATAGTAGGGTATTGGTAGGAAAAAAGACCTTTCAGAGGTAAACTCCTCCCGTGAATGAAGTATAGTCACGCCGATTCTAGATAACTAAAGATTATTCAACTAAAGAGCGAGTGTTAAATAAACATGCTAACATCAGCTGCTTATTAGCGTAAAAAATATATCTTAAATATTCAAACTCTATAAAAATATTAATCATTACAATTTGTTTACTATCACTGCGTTTTATTATCCAATCGAGTTATATTATGTACTAATTACGCAAATGGTTTCAGGGATTAGGAAGGTTATATTTAAAGGAAGTGTACCCCCATTTGCATGGAGGAGAAAGTGGAAACCCATTCTGGTAAAACTACCCTCAAAATACACCCGACCGAGATTCAAACCTTGATCTCCCCGCCATTGGCAGTCTAGTGAACTACGAGAGCAGAGCCTTAGACCATGCGGCCACCGAAGTGCGTCACAATATGTTTTGTTTTTTTTAAAGTGACTTAAGTGTTTGTTAGGCTGTCCCCTCCGATTGTTTCAGTTGCTGAGTTCACTGAAGATAAGATATGAGTTGTTTATTTATCAACAGTGTGATCAAGCCCTACGTCAACAGAGATGAAGACTAGTCCTGACTCCGTCGTTGTGACCTCTTGAACTGACATTGTCAATATTATCGCGTAGAGAACCAGCCCATACCTCCGCCCTTGGCGTGGACCACCCTCTCCGGGATGCGCTCCCTATCGAAATGAGCGATCTCGTCAATCAAATTGATATCTTGCAACAAGAGGGGCCCCCTGGGGCCTATGGTCAAACTTGCCAGCCTGTTGTCCACAGGGGCTCCATGCCCGTTCCTGATAACTTCATCGCCATCCTGAAATAAAATAAAATAAGTTATTTAATAGGTATTATGGGTAGTGCGAGGTAGTACCTGTACTTTATGAGCAAATTACTTAGCCGTGCTATCAAATGAGCTAATATTAGTGTACACTATTAAGGTTAAGGATGCCTCAATTAAATATACATATTATATATATATATGATAGATTGAATAGCTGGGCTTTTATATTTGTTAATTATGCTTAAGAATATCATATTATTTAAATTTGTCTTTAAATACATCCAAATATTATATTCTTTAAATTAAATACTATCAGTAAGGCCTTGTGAAACTTTCGCTTCTCACCCCCCTAAAAAAAAGATTTGGCCTTTTTAGGGTTGTTGAAATTAAATACTCGGCGAAGGGTATACACAAAATAGCAAAGAGAGTTTATTTTTTGGTAAATGATAAAAAATATTGTTAAATATTTCATTTGACTTAAATTTTTAAAAAAAACGTATTTTTTGACGTAAACTGAGTATGTTATGCCTGAAGTCTGTAAACAATCCTATCCACTGATATGTTATTCATCGCTGTAGGCTTTGTGTTGATAAAAAGGGATGTTGACAACAGAAACAATATATAGGATCATTTTCTTTAAAGCAAAGAATATGATATTTGGTTGCGGCTATAACGTAAATAACAAATATAATAGCTTGGCTATGTAATCCCTCGTGATCTCGCATCTGTACAGTTGTAGTTGAACTATCTGCAGTAAAAAACCAACCACTGAGACGACAGTGGCTGCATTATCTGACAGCTAGTGATCGTAATTGGTCACTCGTGTGTAACCGACAATCTCCACACGTCCCTCACAGACTCTGTCTATTCCTGGATAGCTCAGTGGTCATATCATAACAATGGCGTACTAAGCCAAAAGTCTTGGGTTTGATTCCCATGTACAAGTGTTATTTTTCAAGTTAAAAAATATGATAAACATACAAAAACAAAGATTAAGACTCAATGTCATAATTTAACATATTAAAAAAAATACAATAATTTATTATAAAAGTTAGTATTCTGATGAGATCAATGAGTTACTAAGATAGTAAGGTGAAAGCTAAGCACCAAAAAGCCTCTGTGAATTAGGTTCAAGGGTGACCTGGCGGTCTGGGGGTAAGGTGTCACACTTCTATGCTGGCGGCCGGGGTTCAATCCTCGGTCCCGGCACAGATTTATCGGATCACCAAACCCTTCCTTCACCTCTGACAAGACATCTTGTGAATGTGGGGAATGCCAGGCCTCCACCGTGGTTCGGATTCCACGTTAAACTGTAGGTCCTCCATTTCATCTCACAATCACCCTACCATTACACATTAGCGTAAGTGCGTATAGCCCGAACGGGTAGTAAGACGCGGTGCTAATGATAATTAGGTTCAAGTATCAGTGAGCTGGAGACGTCTTGTGAAGCCAACTATGGTTGGAACTAATCAAATCTTTAGCTATACCAAACAAAATGTATTTTATTAAATTATTATTTTTTAATAAAAAACTAAAATTACCTTTATTTATACATTTTTTTGGGGGTATTGTGTCCCTAGTTTAACCAACCCATGGTCCTAAAGAAAGAGTAACATAGTTTTGATCCTGTGAATTCTGGGTTTAATCCTGACCAGAAGCAGCTAAGATGAGTTTTTTATTTTATTTTTTATTCATAATCATTATGTTTTTTTTTATCTCAGGTTAGATAATTAAATTAGCGACAATAGATTATGTTAATGAGGTAACATGTTTTGTATACAACTTTTAGTACCACTAATAACGAAGCACACAAAATTGTTTGATTGATTTGTTTTGTAATTAAAAAAACAAACCTATTTTGACGTATTTAATGTGCAAGTTCTGAACCAACTGATTATATCAGCACACGAGAATTTCTATGAGCGAGAATGAAAGTGCCTACCAATTTTGGAGGGGAATATTTTCGCATACCTTCCAGGATTCTTTTACATACCACAACGAAACAAGGCTGACAACTTTACTTCCACTCCGAAGGAAGTTGTGCTACAGGTTTTTATCGCTCAATAAAAATCAGCCGACCCAGGCCGGGTTCGAACCCCCGAACATCGGGTCCCGAGGCGAGCACCAAGATCGACAGCTTGCTTGATGATTCACTATTTACTAATAATAACAAGAATTACCCCAACCCTCTTGAGAGTAACCTGACTTATCTGTGTCGGCAGTAATTACAGTATTTTGCACTTGGGACACAGACATGATAAGTGGTGTGGAAAACAAACTCTTACGAGCGTTCAGTTTACTCTGAGTAAACATTGTCTCTAACTGGCAAGGTCCAACTGGATATACACCCAAGGTCACAGAGCAGAGAGATGTGTTTGTTAAGGTCCTAATCGTGGCTCCAGTTATGTTACTCAGTAGCACGCCCGGAGGTGACCTGGTGGTATAGGGGGTAAGATGTCAGACTTCTGTGCTGGCGGCCGGGGTTCAATCCTCGGTCCCGGCATAGATTTATCTGATTACCAAACCCTTCTTTCACCTCTGACAAGACATCTTGTGAATGGGAGGAATGCCAGGCCTCCACCGTGGTTCGGATTCCACATTAAACTGTAGGTCCTCCATTTCATCTCACAATCACCCTACCATTACACATTAGCGTAGGTGCGTATAACCCGAACGGGTAGTAAGACGCGGTGCTAATAATAATAATAATAATAATAGTAGCACGCCCACACAGGTACATTCCTCTATCTATTACATCAACAAAATGAAGAGTCTGTCTGTCATGAGCGGGTGGGCGATATTTATCAGACTCGGGACGTCTAGAATTTTAACAATAGTACACGAACACGTGCACACAGAGGCAGACATTTTAAAATTTGGATTTGATTGTTTTAAAATTAATCAAAGCATTACCGGTGGCGGCGCTGGGTACTTGTGCAAGTATAATATAATATTAGTTATTATTGTATGTGCACTTTTAATGGTGGTAATTGTTTTGAGTATCAGTTCGAATACCTTTGACCCATACTGAGTGAATGACATCACGGTAAGGGGAAACGGGGAGTGCTGTAGTTCCTTCCCTCTAGTGTTGGTACCACTGTTCCTAAAGTAGATATTTAATATCAGATAGAGCGCCCCACTTTAGCTGTTTCATGCTAAACCATTATGGTTTAACGTATTAAAACGGTACACTACCGTTTCCATAGAAAGGGTTGTTTAGAAAATACAAACATATTGTTTGTGGCTGTGATTTTATAGGTCGGCTCTATTGATATTACCTATCAAAAGTTTATTATTTAGCACCGCGTCTTACTACCCGTTCGGGTTATACGCTTTGAGTACTAATTACTCTAATGGATTAGGAATTGGTAAGGTTGAATTAGAGGAAGTGAACCCGCATTTACGTGGAGGGAGAGTGGAAAACCATTTAGGAAAAACCTCCCCCCCAGTTCACCCGACCGAGATTCGAACCTCGATCTCCCCGTCCTCAGCAGTCGAGCTCTACACGACTAGCGCGTCAGCCAACTACGCCACCGAGGCGGGTTTCTAAATAAATTAAAATCAATTAATGGTTTTAAGACTTTAAAAATAAAATTACAGATTCATTAATACACCATCTAATTTGCTCACAATTACATTCTCTTACACTAAATTCCTGGTATTTTTAAGTTTTTCCAGAAGCAATGCCCATTTTTCCAGACATCTTAGATTGAAGAAATGAGTAGTGATTTTTTTTATCGATAGTGTAGGCTATTAGTAAACACCTTAATGAAATAGTTTCCAATAACCAGAAGAAATGGTAGGTCTGACAGCTTAGCTCTGACGGTAGCGTTTCTGTCTAGTGAGCTAAGGGCCCTGGGTTCGATTCCCAGCATGGCCGAAAAATATATCATTGGTGAGAATATGGGTTTACCCTTTCACAGCGATATTTTAACTGCTGGGGGCTGGATGTTGTGCTTGTCCTAGTCTTAAGTTATATTACAAGACACATGAAGCTACGACAAGCCTAGCAGCCGGTAGTGGAAAATACATGGATTGGATAAAAACTGACCACAAGCTGGGAACAGTCATGGATGGAAAAACAAAATAAGAAGGGCATAAAAAATAATTAACTTTACTTATTGTTAAATCTACAGCCTCTTTCTAAATAAACCAACATTTTTAAGCAACTACAGCAATTATAAAGGTAATCTTTATATAAGTTATTTGTTTAATTTTATTTTTTCTCTAGTCATTTAAACTAAATTCTTCCATTTAATGGCTACACTACACAATATTGATGAAAACATACCAGAGAGATAAAACAGTAGATAACACAATACGAGGAAACTTACTTACGAGGAAGTGAACAAAATAGTAAAAGATAAACTTTCAAGGATTTTACATAGACATTTATTAATTAAACACGTTTGGCAATGTAATAGTTTGGTTAATTTTACAATAATGTTAAGTACAAGGTGTGATTAGCACCAAGGACTGCGATTATAACGAGGTGCTATACACGTGCCTGCCTTCCCATCACACATACTGAGAAACTTTGGCCCTGCAGGGAGATTTGTTTCGATTACTAAATTAATACCTCTCTGAAGAGTTAAAAGCTAATATATATATCGATTACATAACAAAGTAATTTTTGTATATGTGCGTGCATACAGTATTTAAATAGATGGTTATACAATATAGTATTATTATTATTACCGCGTCTTACTATCCGTTCGGGTTATACGCACTTACGCTAATGTGTAATGGTAGGGTGATTGTGAGATGAGATGGAGGACCTACAGTTTAACGTGGAATCCGAACCACGGTGGAGGCCTGGCATTCCCCACATTCACAAGATGTCTTGTCAGATGTGAAGGAAGGGTTTGGTAATCAGATAAATCTGTGCCGGGACCGAGGATTGAACCCCGGCCGCCAGCACAGAAGTATGAAACCTTACCCCTAGACCGCCAGGTCACCTAGGTGAGAACTTTGATATAAATAGTTAGTGAGCCTTGAATATTAACACAACCCACACGGTCATCAAGTGTTGCATCATATTGGCTAGGGCCGGGGATGACAGACAGTTTGTGTGTGAAGTGACCGCCAAGAATGATTGTCAGTATTGTAGTTGCATTGTACTTCATTCTTTCTGAACTGACTGGTTGATTATATCAGCACATGTGAGCTGGGAAAGGTATTTACTTTCTGAACTGACTGGTTGATTATATCAGCACATTAGAGTTGGGAATGGACACGGGACCGACGATTTTACTTCCCCTCCGAGGTAGGTTGTGCTAAGGATCTTTAAAGCGCAAGAAAAATCCGTCGACCCCGGTTGGGTTGGAACCCACAAATATCCGGTCCTTGAGGCAAACACAGAGGTTGATAGTAGTATTTTGTGTAGTTTTTATAACAACTTCCTTGGTCAAAACAAATAAAATATTGCCCCATAGGAAACATTTAGTCTAATTTTATATTGAATTATATATATTATTATTGACAAAATGTGACTCAACATTTATTTTGTAAAACGAGTTTAAAGTGTAACCAGTCCATTGGAATAATTTCCTTCGTTATTAATATCACATTCGATGAACTATTCAAATAAACAGAAAATGTTGTAGTCAAACTTTTGCAATGCTCAAGACAAATATTCAATAACTTTTGTGATTACTACATATCAAAAAACTAAACTAAATGTTTCTACTAAGGCAAAATTTTAATGATTTTGGCAACAACAACAAAAAAAAGGTGCAAGAATAGTGACTTAACACAAATTCCCGTCAATCCCGCCTTAAATAGCTTCCTTTTCATTGTAACCATGACTTGCTATTTACGATATTTTATGGATGTGTTTAACAAAAGACTTTAAACCAGCGTCAGTGGTCAGATGGTCTAAGGCGGAGAATGAGGAGTGAGAACCACCACAGCACGTAAACCGTGAGAACGAGACAATCTGTTTGTCTGTTGGCGAAGAGAGCGGAGGGGAGTATCGGAACGCAGTGTTGAATCATTTACTCATTCAGAAAGATGCAACGCTTCCAATGATATGCAGAAAATATCAGGTTACATCAGCACATGCTTCGGGGAAAATTTTATTTTAATGGTTAGAGCTGGTAGCCTTAAATAAGCCCCTTGTGGCGATTGGAGACAGGGTTGTCCACCCCTGGGTCTAACTCCTCACTCTCACAATAGACTGCACTGCCAACAACAGGGGTATTAGGGTTCAAATCCTGGTTAGGTGTTTAGAGGTTTATTTCATGAATGGTTTTCCCACCCTCCCTCCACACAAATGTGTGTACACTTCCTGTAAGTCAACCTTCCTTGTACATAGCACGTGAAATGATAGAGTTAAGTAGAATTGAAAATAAATAGTAACTGTAATTTATTTTATTTGATGTAAAGCCATTCTCATTGCTCATTGAAATCTTAGAGAGGTATAAAGTACCAAAATGTTGTTATTATTATTAGCACCGCGTCTTACTACCCGTTCGGGTTATACGCACTTACGCTAATGTGTAATGGTAGGGCGATTGTGAGATCCACGGTGGAGGCCTGGCATTCCCCACATTCACAAGATGTCTTGTCAGAGGTGAAGGAAGGGTTTGGTAATCAGCTAAATCCGTGCCGGGACCGAGGATTGAACCCCGGACCCCCAGCATAGAAGTCTGACACCTTACCCCTAGACCGCCGGGTCACCTTTACCACAATGTTATATTTGTTAGTGTGGTAACACTGTCAGATAATATACACTAATTTTCGAGGCTCGAAATACCCCACGCGCCCAATCAAACAATGCAAGCGTTTCATTTATCAAACTGATTTTAGAGCAACTATTCCAATGTTAAGTCTACAGCAGACTAACAATTATATGCATATTTTGTGTCGCCTATTGACGCGAGGGTCCTTGGTTTGATCCCCAAAAGAGCTATACAGTTATAATTTATGAATTTAGAGTCAAGAGCTCCGAGTGTTTTGTATGCCTTAGAAATAAGATTTTATTTTTGCACTGCATCTGTTTGGGTACTACTAATCACGTTAATGTGTTAGGGATTAGGGAGGTTATATTATAGGAAGTGTACCCGCATTTGAGTGTAGGGAGAGTGGAAACCATTTGTGGGGGGGGGGGGGCC
>CABEEJ010005948.1:33820-44662 GCA_901482245.1 Timema douglasi | reverse complement strand
GTCCTGGCGCCCAGTTGTCCAGGCGCCCAGTTGGCCGCGCCTGGTTGGCGGCGCCCAGATGGCGGCGCCCAGTTGTCCTAGACCGTCACTCAGTATACAAATTCCTACCTATTTAAGGTGTCAAAATGCAGAGGCCTACTTCAGTGGTCAAATTGTCTAAGTCGTCACCCTTGCAATAGACTTTATTGCGATGACGAGGAGATTGGGGTTAGAATCCTGGCTATGTTTACTGAGGAGTTTTTTTTTCTTAGACGATTTACCTCTCTCTCCACGCAAATACGGGAACACTTCCTTAAAATTCAACCTTACTCATCCTTAAAATATTAGCATAGTTATGCGTATGGCACGAATGGGTAGTAAGACGTTGTGATAGATGATCTATTTTACATTGTATCCGAGTATACGTCTCTATGCTTAGCGCTGGCGTCCACAGTTTTCAATGGAAATGCCACAAACCCCAGTAATCAAGCTATCATTCAATTAAAAGCCAATTCCAACTGACGATATGGTTGGTCCCACTTGGAATGAGTTCCCCCGAAGTGAAATCTCAGCTTCTAGAAAACTGATTGTAGGGAAGTGTTTCTACCCCGCGCTTTGGTTCCAGGAACGTCACAAGACCTCAAATCAGTGGTGGATGGCGACTTCTTCCGAGAGATGCAAGATGACAAATTTTGTCTATGAAAAATTGTATCAACTATTTTTCTTACTTTCTCGTCAACCCTTGGTAAGAGGAAGAATTGTTGACCATCAAAATAAATTGAGTACGTGATTTTTACGGATGTCAACGCTCCATGACCCACTCAATTCAAAGAAAGTGGTTTTTTTCGCGATACCATCTGTCTGCATCTAGGCCTAAAGCTAAAACCATTTTGCCGATCCAGCTAAAAGCTGATATTTGAGGTTTTAGTAATTTTCCCCATAGGTTTTTTTTGTAACCATCTATTTAATTCTAAAATTAAGGGTAGTTTACTTAAGGGCTATAAGAGAAAAAAATTAAGTGATTTTCTCGAAATCGGCTCTAACAATTTTGATTAAATTAGTATCCAGTCACTGTCTAATGTTACAAACAAAATGGTCCATCCCATATTNATTAAATTAGTATCCAGTCACTGTCTAATGTTACAAACAAAATGGTCCATCCCATATTTTTTTTTTTTAGAGAAAATGACTTGAGGATACCCAAATATCCCATTTTGATCACACTTCCGCAACTATTTGAGATAAGAAATAACTTATCATTGCAAAATTTTATAACTAATTCAGTAATATAAAAAACTCGTATTTGAAATATATTTTTCTAATGGAGCACCACGTCTTACTACCCGTCCGGGTTATACGTTTATGTACTAATTACGCCAATGGTTTTAGGGATTAGGAAGGTTATATTTATAGGGAATTTACCCACATTTGCGTGGAGGGAGAGTGGAAAACAATTTAAGAAAAACCCCCCACAGTAAACCTGACCAAGATTTGAACCTTGAACCCCCCGTCATCTTTAGTCTAGTCTACTGCGAGAGTAGCGCCTTAGACAATATAGCCACCGAAGTGGGTGGTTAAATTTTATGTTCTTTGGGTGAACAAAGCTGTTCCTTTTTACTTTTTCACTATCTCACATCTATCTTACTATGTATAGCACAATTTGTTCTCGGACTCATTAGTGAATATTATATTAGGAATTGTGAGTAAATATCTCCATTTTTAAACAATAGAGCGATAAAGTTTGTGCGTAGTTCCGTACCATTTATTTCTCAATGTTTCTACACCAATATACACTATTTATTCACAGATCTTACTCCTTTTAAGTAAATATCTTCATTTACAAGGTAAAGGAGTGAGAAAGTCAGTCTGATGCACCATGACATTTATTATTATAATTATTATTAATACAGCGTTTAGTAGGCCTACCCATTCAGGCACATGCTTTAATTACGTTAGTGGGATAAGGCTAAGGAAGGAAGAATTTTAGAGGGAATGTACAATTTATTCGTGTTGAAGGAGAGTGAAGAAAATGTAGCCTATTTAAAAATCATACTCAATACAAATGTCCGGTATTTGAACCCCAACACTTCCCGTCTCAGGCAAACCAGACTATAGATGAGCCCGAAACATTTAGTCCGCATGTCCACCGATACGGTCGCTAGTTAAATAAACTAAGAATGTCCTGTTCATGACTATACACAACGCCTTGTTGAGGAGAGGGAGAATTGCTGATTCATCGGGTGTTCCACTAATTGCCAGTTCTTTTTATTTGATTGGCTAACCGGGGGATACACTATATGTGTGGTGTGGTCTGTAATTACCAATTGCTATTTCTTGAGAAATATATGATTTTAATAACAATTAGCTCATTTATACAACATGGATGGTGGATAATGAAATGAGGGGGTAATTAATTGATAACTGAAGACAGCACAAACCGTCACGGTAGTTCGCATGTGTAATTATTAGTAGCAGCAAGTACAGTTTTTCAACGTCACACGTTATAATACCACACCCTGTGGTCTGACTCTCAGTGGTGCAACTAGTGGGCGTTTGGGGGGCATCCCCCCGTGGATAGTATTATTGAAGATTAGACCATATGAGTAAGAGCTAAAATACTGAGAACTGAAAAAATTTAAACTGTAAATGGCTACTTTTTCAGGTGCTAATATAGTCTTAGGCCAGTCAGAAATTCTAGACACGAGACACCTAGTGTTTTATAACATTCCTGGGTGGAACTGTCTGGTAGTATGAGAACAAACAGGGAAGAGGAAAATACAAATTACAATACAATGTGTTGTATTAAATGACATAATTCTATCTATAAAGATACATTCTAAGCTCTTATAAGAGTCACCTTTCGTTTCCCGGACATTTAACTCTTAGTGATCAACAGAAATATGTGGATTTTTGTACTTTTCAGAGAGAAAAATGTCAACTTTTAAACTATGTTAACAAGTATATATGTGTATAGTCATGTAAAATAGTTTTGTGTTGATTCTGGCTAGCAACAAACTCGTATACGGTTAAAGGTTTTGTCAATATTTAACCGCAACATCTGATTGGTGATACCTCAACTACTTAGGCAGTTCCCTTAAGGTTCATCAACATTTTTCCATTTGGTGTCGAATGTTTTTATAAACTTCTTGGTCTAGCTTAAGTGAAACGTGATTATTATATGAACTATAAGAAAGTATTTAAGAAGTGTAAATTAGGAAACTATAAGTTACAGTTGAGAAATACAATATGCTATTACTCGGTCAGTAAATTTGTTAGCATCTCACAACTTATTGTAACTTACTACAGCACAGTTTGCACTACCAGTTGTCAGGAACAGGGATCGTTATAAGTCACCTTCTTAACTCCCCTCCATTGATCTCCGCACTTTGGGGTCCATATACTATCGCGTACTTACTTACACACTGCTGGGACTGTATATAACTAGCTCAGGATAGGGATAGGGTGTAATGAGGTGGACTGGATAGAACTAGCTCAAGATAGAGATAGGGTGTGATGAGGTGGACTAGATAGAACTAGCTCAAGATAGAGATAGGGTGTAATGAGGTGGACTGTGATAGAACTAGCTCAAGATAGAGATAGGGTGTAATGAGGTGGACTGGATAGAACTAGCTCAAGATAGGGATATGGTGTAATGAGGTCTGAATAGAACTAGCTCAAGATAGAGATAGGGTGGAATGAGGTGGACTGGATAGAACTAGCTCAAGATAGGGGTAGGGTGTAATGAGGTCTGGATACAACTAGCTCAAGATAGAGATAGGGTGTAATGAGGTGGACTGGATAGAACTAGCTCAAGATAGGGATATGGTGTAATGAGGTCTGGATAGAACTATCTCAAGAAAGGGGTAGGTAGTAATGAGGTGGACTGGATAGAACTATCTCAAGATAGGGATAGGGTGGAATGAGGTGGACTGGATAGAACTAGCTCAAGGTAGGTATAGGGTGTAATGAAGGGATTGGATAGAGTTAGCTCAAGATAGGGGTAGGTTGTAATGAGATGGACTGGATAGAACTAGCTCAATATAGGGGTAGATTGTAATTAGGTGGACGGGATAGAACTAGCTTAAGATAGGAGTAGGTGTAATGAGGTAGACTGAATAGAACTAGCTCAAGATAAGAATATATAGTGTACTTTAGTAAATGAGGCAATTAACTTTTAAGCTCATAGTCCCATAGAGTAGCCTAAGGTTACATCAACGTTGTTTTGAATAGATACTAATTATTTAAAATAGCTAAAGTACACTTTTTAAACCATGCTTCATGCACCCAGTCGTGATTCTAATGACGACAACACGTCATTGGTAAGACGAGACTGACCTTTGTCCTCGTGGCCACCAGTGTTATTTAACATATTTACTAAATGAAGGTGACCTGGCGGTCTAGGGGTAAGGTGTCAGACTTCTATGCTGGCGGCCGGGGTTCGATCCTCGGTCCCGGCAAAGATTTATCTGATTACCAAACCCTTCCTTCACCTCTGACAAGACATCTTGTGAATGTGTGGAATGCCAGGGCTCCGCCGTGGTTCGGATTCCACGTTAAACTGTAGGTCCTCCATTTCATCTCACAATCACCCTACCATTACACATTAGCGTAAGTGCGTATAACCCGAACGGGTAGTAAGACGCGGTGATAATAATAATAATACTAAATGAAAGTAATTCCAAATGAATCAAATTTAATAGCACTCATTCCAAGAATACTTAAATAAAAATGTGGATGTTATTTATATTTATTATCATTTATTTAAAAAAAATGAAAATAGAGTTAACTTTCTTTTAAATTTTCATTTGAAACTATAAAGACTGAAATTGTTTACCTAATCCTTCACGCGAAATAATTTATAAATTAATCTTGTTGAGAAATTCCAACGTAATTACGAGTTGATTACATTATGATAACTGTATAAATATTTAGTCATGCATTTGTTTATTCAGTACCAAAAAATAATAAAAGAGTGGCCGGGAAGAGGGGAAGTGGGTTGGTGGTATGGGTTGAGGAGGGGATTAAGAGGGGGGGCCTCGGAAAGTGAAAAATGGCCGTGCAGACATTCAGCTCTAACACAATATTTATTTTAAAATATGATTCAAGCCAAAATAAAGTCGAAAGATTTCAAAAGGTCCCTTTTTCCTAAACAACCCTATATTATGAGTTTTATTAACAAAAACAAATGTGTGAAAATGTAACATCAGCTTATTTTAAACTACTACTTAATCATATTTGAGGAGCGATGAGACTAGTTTCGATGAAAAGGGCTATAGATTTAACCTTCCTCTAACGAATACAGTAATTTGTTTATAAGCTCACAACAGAACATTTTAAGATATTTGAGACCCAGCAGCGAGCTTTCCTCGTTACCTTGAGATTAAACGTTTGGTGGTTTTCTTTCCCCTCTTTCATATTGACATGGCTGTGGGTGGTTGTAGGAGGTGAAGGGCGAAAGGGAATATAAGTTTGTATAAACATTAATGTGGTTTCATTAAAACGACATGGACCATTGTATTTTAAGCCGTGAGTCCTGACATTGATTGATACCTCCTGGTTGACCGAGGTGGCCGCTAACAAATAATCTAAAACCGCTTTGGTGGTCGTATGGTCTAAAGCGCTACTCTCGCAATAGACTAGACTGCTAAAGACGGAGATATCGGAGTTCAAATATGGTTGGGTGTAATGAGTGTAGTTTTTGTTAAATAGTTTGCCCTCTCCCTTCACGCAAATGCTGGTACAATTACTCTAAATGAAACCTTTCTAATCCTTAACACAGTAATGTAACTAGTATATAGGCGTATAAACCGAACAGGTAGTAGGACGCGGTAGTAAAAAAAATCTAATAAGCAGATGGTTAGGGAGTTGTGAGTGTAAACACATTCCAAGAGGTGAATGTCACATCATTTTCTCAAGTCAAACGCCATATATTCACTCGATGCATGAGCGCGCAGCAATTTGCATATCTCCCCGGAATATAACAAGAAAAACGGAAATACATTATCTTTCCTTCCTATAAAACATTTTAATGTGAAATTGGATAGCAAAATGTTCGGTAACTTCTAATCTTTTTTTAAATAGGCCTACATCTACTCTCGTTAAAAAAAATACACACATAACTTTTTTTTACGATTAATTAAAGGGTGGTAAAGTTTAACATAATTCCTGATGATAAAGTTTTATTCCTTTTTTTTTCCCCCGCTTTGTGTAAATGAGGTAAATAAAAAAGGGATTAAAGAGGTCATTTCGTTAACACGAAAAGGCCTTTTGAAAGTGTCGCACGGAAAGGCAACCAGCAATGCACGAAAATTATCTTCCTATACTCCATTTCCAGCGATCCAAGAACAAAAAGAGAGTAAAGAAAAATACAAAAGTTGATGAACATGTAAACAGCCTTAGCTGACAGCTAGAAAAGTAACTGGATCTACTTTCACGTAATCGTACGTCAAATCATGTGATCTGCAGCTGTCACTTTTGATAAATATTATCAATACCTGTAAAATAATACAAATGTGGTGAATTGTTATCAATGTTGACCGTAAGAAAGTTTGTCTTTATTCTCTAAAAGTTCCTTCCCAATGTAGCTTTATCAAGATTAAGTATACAGTATACAGGAGATTTGCGAAATTTCGAAATGTAGAAATCGAAGGTCACATCGCTTTCGCTTCACTTGGACTTCGACCCCGGCAATAAAACTTGCACCATCAAAATATTTCTAAGGAAGAAGAAAACTTTGATATAATTTGAAGAAGATATTTTATTTAATATCTTACTAAATATGACATATTTCAATAGAATAATGGTTCATAAAACAGCTATTAAATAGTTTTATGACATCATATTATGAAAATTACATATGAAACGGGATCATAGAAAAACCAGGTAGTTAAATAAAAGAAAATATCAAGCATATTCTATTCAACGTCACCAAAATAATATTGTTTAAAAAAATGCCTGCATAATTTGTAGCACTATAAATTGACGGTTGCTCGTATAAAGCAAAAAGAATATAATTTACAAAGCCTACTTACTAGCTATGCCCTCTTCCTTGCTTGGATCCATTTAGTTATAACAGACTAGTTCAATTTTAGTCCTCGATATTCTATCTCATTGGAATTAACTATGGCATGTTTACAAGTGCATTTTTGACACATAAGTTTTTCATAGTTTCTTCGGATATTTGCTTGATTATTCAAAATGGCTGAATAGGTGATTGTAAAAGGTGAGCAACAGGCACCGAATATATTGGTTTTCAAACCCTCATCTCCGACTTCATATTTGAGTTTACTTCGCATGTTTGAACTGAAGCTTTGCTTCTACTTCGCTTCGCACATTCCTTATGTAACATATGGAACTAACTCTGTTCACATATGCCACATATGCACTGAACTATGGGAGGAGATCCCTGAAATATTCAGGTTGAGTTTTTTAAATAATTTTCTGCTCCAAGAATTGTAAAGTCAGTGGCGTCCATGAGACTCTTTGTAGGGGGTGAAAGGGAATGAGTTAGGTTGAAGTCACTATAGTAACAACAGCCTTGCACAAGGTTATAATTTCAGTTCGTTAATCTGCCGCTAAAAATATGCCTGATGCGAGGGAAAATGTTGTTTTTTGGGAAAGAGGGAGGGGGGTAGGGCGAATGGTATAATTTCCCTGGCATTTGGCTCTTAATGATGGATTCTTGTATTTTTCAGAGTGAAAAATGTCAGTTTTAAAACTATGTTTACAAATCTACATAGTATGTGTATGGTCTTAGGAAATAATTTCGTACTCATCCCAGTAAACAACAAACTTACGCGCTGTTAAAAGGTTTTTGTCAATATGTAACCTAATCGCAACATCTGATTGGAAATATCTCAGCTATAGCATGATTTTGCTGGTAAGAACAGTTAGTGATTAGTTATTAATGTTACTAAAACACATATTCATGGCGTACAGTCCGAACTGTTAGAAAGACGCGGTGTTAAAAAAAATACATATACAATAGGGCCCCCGTATCCGCGGATAGCACGTTCCTAGATTTACCATGGCTACGTGAAACCACGGATAATAGCAAACTATTATATATATAATGTAACATACATAAATACGGTAAAGTTTAATTGATAGATTATTCACAGTAAGACATTACAAACATTAAATAAAGTACATAATAATAATGTATACAGTAGCCCCACGGCTTCTTTGGTGCTGACTGACAGCTCACAGCTGACTTATGACAGTCAACATTTAGGTATATACCTAAATTTTGACCGTCAGACGTGACAGCTGCAAAACACATGTTTTTGCAGATCATATGGTTCGGCGTAGGGATACATAATTTGGTCTGGTAACTTTTCAAAGCTTTTAGCTGTGAGCTTCGAGCTGTCAGTCAGCACCAAAGAAGCCATGGGGCTACTGTATTGTACGCTACAGTGTACTATTACTCTCCATTCTACCTGCTGAAACGATCACTGATGACAATGATGATGAATGATGATGATATAATAGCACAATGAGGAGAAGAAGTGGGATGATGGGGTAGGCATTGTGACTATTAAACTAATTTGTTTTATTTAATTAAAAGTAAATAAAATAATTCAGTGTTAAGCCGCGGATAACTGAAACCACAGATAATGAATCAACGAATACGGGGGACCTACTGTAAATTCATACATCAAGTCATCAAAATCAGTGTCTACCTGGGCGACCCTTTTTATTGGGAAGATCGCAAGGGTTGATTGCATTGGGTGGCTGGAATCTCGCCGCGATAGACAAACAAACAAACCAGGACGTAGTGATGCCATTCACTTCCTGTTCACAGGAAGTCTCCTCACATGGGTCGGTGATAAATGGCGAGGACTTCTCAGAAAGTTGGACATATAGTTCGTCACTCACAAGGAACTATATTTTCGCGATAATGGGGCGATAAAAATAATAATAATAATGCGCAGCTTTTTTTCTTTGCTCTCTAATAAGCCGCGTTTATCAGTTTTCATGACGCGCACTTTCTGAAACACAGTAGGGGGTATAAGGCGTGGGTGAGAAAATGTATCAGTGATTGCGAAAGTTTCGGGTCTGAACTAGGAATGTGGTATTGAAATAAAAGGGTCGATACTGTACTCATTAAAAGTATTGGAAGAAAAATATTGATACCGTAATAGAATCGAAAGAAAAGTATCTTTGTCATTAGATATTAATATGGAAAAATATTTTTTATCTAGGAATAATAATTTCAACTTTTGCATCATAATTGTATTTCCACATTTATTTAAACACTGAAAAGTATAATGGTTTTTAATACTTTAAAACAAATTTTACAAGATGCTTTTTCGCTATCCAACTTCTTAAAAAAAACTTCAATAATTAATTTGTGGGAGGTACCATTTTTTAACTACTTTCGTCGTTTATGTACTATCATGATATATTTATTAACTATTGACAAACAATAGGAGAATGGACGCCCTACCCTGCTTCATTTGCTTAAACAACGCTTCGTCAGCTTGCGGCACCCTTGAGTTGAGTGAATTCATTAAGCTCTACAAGAGCTTCCTTTGCTCAGTTTGTGATTACCGTGCTCATTGATAAAGGAAGGGGTGGTAGACTGGTCACCACTCGCAAGGATATTTGTTCTTCCTCCACAGTCCACCCTACTAAACATTTAATCCTAGCTTGAGTGAAGATAACAAAAAATGTTGTTTCTTTCGATACTGATCCGATACTGGGGTGTGAGTACTAATATCAGTAAAAGTATTGTAGGATAAGTATCGAGTAAAAAAACACTAGTATTGAAAGGAAAATATCTGTATCAGTAAAGTATCGATAATTTTTCACAGCCCTAATCTGAACCTCAGTCTCGGACTAAATTATGAGGCTCTCTAGCCATGCCTCTAGACCTGTAGATCATCGTATATAACACGATTCTAGTAGGAAATACACTTTTAGAAAATATAAACATACATAATTTGCGGTCAACATTGATAACATGCTATTATTTCGTTATTATTATTTTATAGCTATTGATAATATTTATCACAAGTGACAGCTGCAGATCACGTGACTTGATGTGTGAACACGTGAATGTAGATCTAGTAACCTTTCTAGCTGTCGGATAAGATTCTTTATATTAAAAATGGGCTGTGGGTGACCTTGAATGTCCTAAAAAACACAGTCATACTAGTATGTAGAATAGGCTTATTTCTCCAACAGTGGCTGAACCGTCCAAGGCGTCATAATCTCATTACTCTTGGTCACTGGTGGCGGGAAAGTTATGGGTTCGAATTTGGTCGGGTGCACCAGGGGTGATTTTTCACATGCGAATTTTTCAATTGACTTGGAGATCAAGGCTGAGTCCCAGTTGGGTGTACTGAGGAGGGAGTTTTCCTTTAAATGGTTTTCCACTCTGCATCCACTTCTAAATTCAAACTTCCTCGTCCTTAACGTATTCGCATAGCTGGTAAACTTGTACGCATGACCAAACGGTGCTAAAAATAAATCTTATATGTTGAGGCCAGTGTGGGTGCATTTCCTCCAAATTTTCCTCCTCGCCACTATTCCTTGGATTGCCTTTAAAACACATATCAAACTATGTATTAAATACAATTATATGCTAATATAATTGATTTAAAATAGCTTACGAGATATCTCTAATTCAATCAATCAAGCTTATCGCGATATTCTGCAAAATCCAATAAAAAAACCGCTAAATACACGAGTGGGGAAAGATAACAAAGAGGATATTATCTTATCGGATTTTGCTCGGGTTCTCTGAGATAACGATTCTCACCAGACTGTGGGGCTCCTATGGATATCGTAGAGTACACATTCCCAGTAGTGGAGAAAAGTTATATTTACTAGGGGGAATGGATGAAGGGTGAGGGAAAT